>JACEEZ010018108.1:0-95209 GCA_016584305.1 Chionoecetes opilio
CCCAAATTTTGCAGATGAAAAAACGAAATTTAGGCCGGTAAGCATATACTAGAGAAAACTGCGAACTCATACAAAGTGATCTCGACAAACTATCAGACTGGAGTGATAAATGGCTATTAAAATTCAATTCCGATAAATGTAAAGTTATGCATATAGGCAACGATAACCTCAAATATAACTATCAAATGCAAAATAAATCGTTAACTGAAGTACAGCAGGAAAGGGATCTAGGTGTCATCATCAGTAATGATCTAAAAACCAGTCCGCATTGCCTAGCTGCCAGTAAAAAGGCGCATATGATGTTGGGCTTTATTAAACGCAACTTTGAACACAAAACTCCGAAAGTAATGACACAATTATACCCGTCCTTGGTTAGGCCGCACTTGGAATATGCCGTTCAATTCTGGTCGCCCTGTTTCGTAAAAGATCAAGCAAAATTGGAATCAGTGAAAAGAAGATTAACCAAACAAATTCCATCTCTGCGAAATTCATCTTATGAAGAGAGACTGCGTAAACTTAATATGTTTTCCTTAAAGGATCGTAGACTCCGTGGGGACCTGATAGAAACCTTTAAGTTCCAAAAAGGATTTGATGCCATTAATCAAGAGAACCTATTCGAGCTTTCAACGCAAGTGACAACAAGAAATAATGGTTTAAAACTAAACGGTCAACGTTGCATCACTGATCTCCGTAAAAAAAAGTTCAATGTGAGAGTCGTTGATCGATGGAAAAAGTTACCAGCAAATGTTGTCGAAGCCAGCACAATAACTACATTTAAAAACAGGCTTGATGCGCACTGTAAAGTAAATGAGTATTGATAGTGCCCTGCGAATTCATATTTAGTCCTCCGGATCGATTAGTTGTAGTGATAGTGGTAGTTGTAGTTAGTATATTTCATACCCTATCTTTTTGCACTACGAAACATCCATGTTCCTATCTTCTTTAGGGACATGGTATCATTTTCCAACTGTTTTCTTTCAAGTAGTTGATAGTTAGTAGTATGTAGTTTCAGCAGATACCCTCGTCATGGACCAATAGGTCTCCTGGTGTCTGTTATTCCTATGTAATCCTATGTAATCCTCCTGTTAAAGTCCCTCCTGGTCCCTCTATCCCACTTTTTCCTCTCCTTTATCTATTCCTCCTCCTCCATGTCTGCCCCTTCCGTTCACCTCTTCCCTTCTTTCCCTCCATTCCTCCTCATCCCTCCATCCCTTTCTTAAGCCTCAAACTCTATTCGTTATACCTAAACTTCACCAACAGTACTCAATCAAGATCACTTGCATTCCCTTTATCGTCATCTTGCACCTCACTTTTCTCTCCATCTCTTAACACACCTTCCCCCTCCCACACAAATACCTCCCATCCCTTATCTCCACACCATATTCTTCTCCTCCTCGTCCTCCTCCTGCACTTCGTTGATTTAAGGAGGAAACTATCGTCTTTAAAGGTAGTAAAAACCCAGGAGCAAAGCAAACCTTGTTTTGTTCAATGCCTCAAAAACCCAATTTCTTCACCTAACTACTCGACAAAACCTACCAGATAACTATCCCCTCTTCTTCAATGACACTCAACTGTCTCCTTCTTCTACAATGAACATTCTAGGACTATCCTTTACAAAAAATCTGAACTGGAAATCTCACATCTCATCTCTTGCTAAAACAGCTTCTAAGAAGTTAGGTGTCCTGTGGCGTCTGCGTCCTTTTTTTTTCTCCCTCCCAATTGCTTGCTCTCTACAGGGGCCTTATCCGCCCATGTATGGAGTATGTCTCACATGTTTGAGGAGGATCCACTCATACAACTCTCCTAAACAGGGTCGAGTCAAAAGCTTTTCGTCTTATCAACTCCTCTCCTCTGACTGACTGTCTTCAATCTTTAAATCACCGTCGCAATGTTGCTTCTCTTGCTCTCTTTTACCGTTATTTTCATGCTCATTGCTCTTCTGAACTTGCTAACTGCATGCCTATCCCGCGGCCTCGCTGCACAAGACTTTCTACTCATTCTCATCCCTATTCTGTCCATCTTCCTAATGCAAGAGTTAATCAGTATCTTTACTCTTTCATCCCTTTCACTGGTAAACTCTGGAACTCTCTTCGAGTTTCTATTTTTCCACTTTCCTATAACTTAAATCTTTTCAAAAGAAGAGTAACAAGACACCTCCCGAACTAAATTGGCTCGCCCCTCTTTTTTATTTTATTCTCTTACTGTCTTCTTTATAGAGACTGGCAACTAAGCGGGCTTTGTGTTACCCATTTATGTTGTGCCCTTGGCCAGTCCTTTGTGATATATAAAAAAAAATATATATATATATATATATATATATATATTCTTTATCAAGAGTGGAAATAAGGATGGTACATTACCCTTCCTCCTCCTTCTCCTCCTCCTCCTCCTCCTCCTCCTCCTCCTCCTCCTCCTCCTCCTCCTCCTCCTCTTCCTCCTCCTCCTCCTCCTTTTCCTCTCCCTCTTCCTCTTCCTCTTCCTCTTCCTCTTCCTCTTCCTCCTCCTCTTTCTCTTCCTCTTCCTCTTCCTCTTCCTCTTCCTCCTCCTCCTCCTCTTCCTCCTCCTCCCTCCTCTTCCACCTCCTCCTCCTCCTCTACATGAGTTCCCCTTCACCCCCTCTTCCACCTGCACCCCTTCCTCCGTCGCCACCCCCCCTCCACTAGTACCTACATAGGCATAGTTTTAATCCAGCGTCTTACTCCTGCAGGTGAAAGTTAAGAAGAGGAGGTTCTTATGCGCTTCTAAGAGAGACTTTTATTCGCGTGTAAATAGATAATGTGGTCGTATGTTTTCGCCAAAAAAAAAAGAGAAAAGAGTAAGAATATGGTATTTGGTTTCGAGGCTAAAAGGAAAGTTTTGATTTTCGTTGCTTATTAAAGAGAAAGGTATTTGTTTGTTTTTGAAAGAGAGTTCGTGGTTAGTTTTATTGTGTTTAAGGAGAATATTTGTTCGGCTTTTCTCATTCACTTCTTTTGTCCATCCTCTTTAATCATCATCATCATCATCAACATTTACGTATTATCATCATTTCTTCTCCTCACACCCTCATGGGCAAGGTGCGGGAGCGCTTGGTCGCCGCCTCGTGGCTGCCCCCCTTCCCCCCTCCCCTCACAGGACCCCCTGGCAGAGTGCAGCTTCCCGTCGGTGACAGATGGCGGGAGGTGGTGGCTGCTGCCCCTGCTGGTGGGCAGGGAGGAATGTCGGGACTGCCTGCAGAGGCAGGTCCAGAAGGCCGGTGTGACGGTACAGAAGCTCCGCCGTGCCGGTGTCGTGTGACCAGCAGACTGTTTATGAGGTGCAGTCCGCCTTTTTTTACTAACAAAAGAAAACGCGAACTACGCTTACGTGGAGGCGAACATTTTTTCAGTAAATTAATGTAGAGGGCCTAACATGACTTATTGATCAACAAATGCATGCCCAGGCGTCCTACGACAACATAGCTGGAGATTTACAGGAAGAATTAGCCAAATATAGGAATGAAATAGGCCCTTTACATCAATTTACTAAAATAATATTCGCCTCTGCCCATGCGCAGTCCGCGTTTTCTTTTGTTAGTAAACAAAGGCGGACTGCACCTCATAAACAGATTGCTGGTCACACGACACCGGATGGTCCAGCGCATGCGCAGAACTCTGTTTTGTAAACAAGCAGACGACGCGTTATATTTGGTCCTGACAGCGCTACATGCAAGATGGATTCTTACAATATAATGCCGAAATTTGATCAAGAATGGCTGAATTTAAAGTTATGATGGACATAATGCTACACATTAGTCACGGGGAGCCTTCCCAAAGGTTTGACAAGCAAATGAAGTACGAATATAAGGAATTTTACCTATAAGAATTACGTGTAGTAAGGAATAAGGTAATGTGGCAAGGAAGGATCACCAGAAAATCTATATTTGGGTATATTTTATACTGTATACAGCAAAAGGTTGAAAGTTAACCCAAAATTTGGTTTTTTAAATTCGTGGAAATTGAGGTAGAGTGTCTTCTGTCACTCCAGGATAATTCGGAATACGCCATAAAATGCACAATAACTTAATATGTTGATTTAGAAATGGTGAACAGCTTCGTCTTGTACCTATATTGTGCCCTGTTTTAATAAGACTCAAATTTACTCCATAATATGTAAACTCTGTGCTACGGATCTTCCATAACGGTCGGGCCGTCCATACCGCCCTAGAGCATCGTGCTATTTGGTCCCAGTGACAGACCGCGTCGTCTGTTTGTTTGGACAGAGTTCTGCGCATGCAGGACTCTGTACATGCTGGACCAACCGGCACGGCGGATCTTCTCTGTACCGTCACACCTGGACCGAGGACAGCGGGACGAGCCTCCCCTACAGGACTCAGCAGCCTAGCAGGAGGTCAAGCACACTGAGGTGGGAGACGTGCTGGTGAAGGCTGAAGAGCAGGTCCTTCCCCTGCAGGAGGCAGACCCCATAAGTAACCAAACTCTTCAGGAGTCGCACATTTCACCCGACGCAGGGGAGGACGAGGAGGCCAACCGCCTGGTGCGGCGAGGCGTCCTGTGCCCCCACGGTTCATGGATCGGGTGGGTGGCGGGCGCGGTCTTCCAGGATGCAGCACGACGCAAGCTGCACATCAAGGGCGCCAAGACCAACGTGCTGGAGTGTTACGTCACCGTCGAGATCTTTGTTCGCGGAGGAGTTGACAAACAAGTCTACGTAGCTAAGTTCTCAGCTACCTTTTTTTGTCTCCCAAATTATGATATTTCTCAATTTTTCTCAGTTGAGAATTCCATAGAAAACCTGACAATATGATGGGTAACTTTTATATGTGTGTGTGTGTCCGTATTTTTATCACGAGTAAAATATGGCATGGGTTTTGTTTTGTTTTGTTTGAAGAATTTCGTCACTTATCGACGCAGCTGAGATGGATCTCCACTGTAACCAGACAGCTCTCTCTCCTCCTTGGAGGGTGCTACAAAATATAGAGTATGATAAAAGTGACAAAGATTTGACGTGATCTGAAGGAGGGATGAGGGAAAGGTAGGAGGGAGGGAGGGAGCGGTCGTGGAGTGGGGGGAGTGGGGGATTTCTGTATACTTGTACACTGGCGATGCTTTGGGGCTGTTGTGAGGGAGGGAAGGCTTGTTGGGAGGCTTAATCAATATACTTGAGTCGTCGCAGAATTGGTATCTTTTTCTACTGTCCTTCATGTGTCTTTTCTCCTTCTAGCACAGTTGACAGGAGAATTGTTAAAGTTTTGTGTGGGAAAGTATGTTAACGCAAGCTTGGGACCTCTACGTTGGTGGGAAGATAAAGGATGGAGGAGGTTGGAGGGAGAGTAAGTACAGATGATTAATTTGACCTTGGAGTGAACTTGAAACTTCCAGAGTGCGGGGGGGGGGGAGAAGGGGGAGGAAGGAGTTTGGAGATAAGAGAGAGTGCGTAGAGACGCCCCAGATGGTGTTGGGCTCAACCTTGAGGGCTGTGCACGCCAAGGCCCCAGAATATCCTTTAGGAAAAACTCGTGAATCCGGATGAACTCTTAAAAGTAAATAATTTCTAAGTTAGGCCAAACCCACCTCTGGTAAGATTCTCATGCAAATCCGTCCGAAACTTTTTGCGTAACTCTATTAACAAACAATCAGATTGGCAATCAAAGAAACAAACAAACAAAAGATGTCCGAGACAATTGTGCGTCATACTTGTGTTTGGGGAGTCTGTTCGCTGCGAACGAGGAACCTTTACCTGGCATCAAACATACTCACATACAATGAATGCAATGTTTATTTGCCTCGAGGTGTTTTCTTCCACAATTCCAAGTGGTTATCATGAAAGTTTCCTCGGATGGCCCGCTCATTACCACCTTCAAGACAGTCTGTGGATTTAGAAGACTGTGAAAGCGACCTTCTTGATCCAAGGGGAGGGAGGCGGGTAACGCAGGTTGGCGTACTGGCCGGGGTAGTCCTTGTGGCCGCAGCCGTAGCCACGAGACACGATGCCTGCCAGCACGAAGAGTCCATTGGTGTCCTGAGACATCAGGGGCCCGCCCGAGTCACCTTGAGGGAGGAGTAACACCAGGGTCAGATTCGTGACCACATGAGGAAGAGAACTGCACTTGAGCTCACCAGTCAAAACAGATCCTTTGAACACCAATCAGTGAGTCACTGGTGCCGTGAGTGTGGCTTGGCAATTACCTGGCAAGCGTCCCGCCCTCCGTCAGGGTGTCCGGCACACAGGGTCTCCTGCCCGATGCCCTGAGGCCAAATTTCTGCGTAGTGGGGCAAGTTGGAGTAGCTGGTGTCACACCGGGCCGACCAGAACACTGTCTTGTTCACCTCCTGCAGGTAGGAGGTGGGTATCCCACCTAATAGAAAACATATGGTTAATTATCATTATTGAGTTACTACTGTCCATCGACGTTACAATAATGTGATTGTCAAAATTGTCAACATATGTTTGTACACAAGTACGTGGCCTTGAATGCACCTAATTCAGTGTCACCGTAGCCAGTGAGCGTCGCTTGGTGGCCTGTGATGCCCACCTCGCTCTCTGCTCCCCACGGCAGACACACTGGGCTGATGAACTCCTGCCAACGTGAATAACAGTACTTTCATCAGTAATGTATGTGTGCTTGTGTGTGTGTAGCAGAGGTGGGTACTTCCACAAATATTTCCGCAAACCACAACTTCCACAATTGCGGAAGTCCAATTCGTTAGCGGATTTGCGGACAGCTAAAAAAAAGTGCTGATTTGCTTTTGCGGATATACTTCCGCAAACACAATATGTCCACAATTTCCAAAGTGACCATTCAAAGTTTGAGCAGGATTCCTGCGCGGCTGTGCTCGCCGCCCAGGTTGAGTGAAGTACGGCAGGGGACGCTGCTCTCCCGCATCACCATGCGCACAGTTAACAGTGATCATTCCCAGACGTAAACAAGAGAGATATCTAGAAGTATAACTTCCCATTCAGATCTTTTGAACTGTGGAATAACCTGGATAAGGGGGTGGTAAATGCCATGAATATGCACGTCTCTAAAGTCAAGCTGGATAATAGTAGTTTTGGAGACGGGACAGTACGAGCTTAGTTCTTTTCCTGTAAATCAGACTAAATTAACACACACACACGCACACGCACACGCACACACACACACACACACACACACACACACACACACACACACACACACACACACACACAGTCACCTGCAAGGGCACCCGTGAAGCCAGCCTAAGAAGGGCCAGGTCGTGGTAGGCCTCGGGGTAGGTGTAACCATGGTATTATCATTGGGTATTATCATAACCATGGGCATTATCTCGGTCACACCAAAGTCTTGGTGATCCGCACCGTCGTTGTCGTCCTTGTAGTTGTGTTCACCAAAGGGGCACCCCTTTGGGCTTCCTGCAAAGGGGTGGGTGGTGGTGGGGGAGGTGTTTGCGCGCTGTGGGGGGTTGCTTTTGTTACTGAAAATTTGAAGCCAATATTCAATGCTCCGTGTGCGTCACTCACTTGTCGAAGAAGCAGTGGAGTGCAGACAGGACCCAGTGCTCGTTGATCAACACAGCCCCCGAAAATGTGATGGCCTCCCTGCCGCTCACCAACCAGCGCCTGTACAGGAAACACGACACTTGCTGTTTGGTGCTGCATTTAAAGGAGTGTTGCTGAGTTTGAAATCAACAGAGTTGGTAACTTTTCTTGCCAAGGCCATGCGTTCTCCAATGCCTTCACGCTTCCTGCAGCATCTTCAGGTAGATCTTCACGATATTCAAAGTTTCGAGTCGCGATGAAATCTTCAAAGAAAGGTAAATCTTCTGGTTCTATATAGATTTTCCTTTCAGCATCCAGGAAGGTAAATGATGATGTTAACGCATTTCTTGAATTTTTTCCACATTCTGTAGAGCAAAAAAAACGTGTTATGAATTTGATACTAATAGTATTGAAGCGAATACTTTGTTTATTCATAAACGTATAACATGGCTTCGGCAATTGTTGTGCTTCGGTTATGACTCACGGAATGTTGGTGGTGGCGGTGCTATGTCCCTGACGGGCTGGGGGCCGACACCTGTAAGAGAGCGGTGTTAGCGTGACCTTGCCTGCCAGCAATCAGTACACCACGCCATATTCCTCCCCGCACAGCAGCAAGCTCCTTCTACTTTCAAGCAATTGATTGATGATTGATCTCAATTAGTTTTAGTTTTCTGATTTTCTTCCCTCGCCCCTCCTCCCCTCCCTTGGCACCAACGTCCCCAACACTCGCGTCACACTCACGCGGAACGGCGGGGCAGCAGACCACGGGAAATATGCCTTGAAAGCCGCACCGGAAGGGCGGGTTGTGGCGAAAGTCGGGTTTGGTAAATTCACAGTGGCGTATGTCCGTGCACTTGGCCGGCGCCCCTGAGTGCGTAGTGCAGGCGGCCCCCTCCTCCAGCGTCACGGTAAAGGCCGGTTCCCACTAGCCCGCTTGTACGGCCGCCGTACAACAAAAATAAACAGCAATGACGTCACAATGACGTCACAAAAAAGTCTACCGCACCGCCGTACCGCTGTACGGCTGCTGTACAAAGTTAAAATCAAGTAATCTCTCCCCCTCGGCGGTGTCCGCTCGAGCGGAGGTGCAAACTGTGCCGAGATACCACAAATACCACGCAAGCGGTGATGATGGTGACGTCATTGTTGGGCGGTGTACGGCAACGGCGGCCGTAGAAGCGGGCTAGTGGGAACCTGTGTCGCCTTATCCGCGTAATCCAGGGATAAGTGAAAGTCCTTAGGAAGCTTCTTGTAGGTTCTTATTTCTTATTCTTCTATAGGAACAGTGGCGTAGCTAATGGGGGGAGGGGCGGGGGGGGGCTGTTTGAAATCGCCCCCCGAGCCCCATAGAGAGGGGGGCCCCCAAATGCATCACTCAATCAAACAAAACTCCTATGATCCTCTACAAACTTGACTTAAACTCCTTGGAGTTTGTGTTTAATTTGATCTGTATCTTTTGAGTGCCATCATAGGCTTTATAATTCGGATTAAAAAGAATTGATGGGCATTGAAAGAAGTCTCAAAGTGTTAAAATGCACCAAAATATGTTCATTTTCTAAAACATTTCCTCGGGAGGGCTCCCGAAACCCCCTAGCTGGTTAGGCTCACTTCGCTCGCCTCCCTCCCCAAACACCTGTAAACTTAAGAGGGGGCCCCTCCAGGAAGTAAGCCCCCCGGGCCCCCAAATGTCTAGCTACGCCCCTGTATAGGAATACAGAAGGGGGCACAGCGTAGGAGCCTCAACGTATCTCGATCCTACCTGCTACTCTGCTACTGACGATGGCAGCGAGCTATATTGTCGCTGCCAGACGTAAAGTCTTACATTGTCGTACGCTATACATACGTAATAATATATAATCCTACGGACATAATAACAGTGGAATATTTCCCTATCCTACACCTCCCTTCCCTCTCACGCTCGTAGTTTCATTCTCGAGCGGACTCCTTGTTCTGGAGCCTCACAGAGCGACGGGGCACAGGGGAAGGATGAACACTTTGGGATTCACACTGGGGAAAGGAGTCATCCCTATGGCACTGCACTGGACGAAGCAAACGGCGGTTTCGTCAATACACACGACCACTAGGGAGACGCACCTGATATTCCCTGGACCTGTCGCCGACACCCATTACAACCCCGACCTTGTCCCAGCGGTGAGATGTTGGGTCTTGAAGGCGGACATGCTGGCAACATTCAACCTGGGAAGGGGGAGGGCGTGCTGGTCGTACCGAGCTGTAACGCTCGGCACGGGCAGCTGCACGGAGGTCACAGTCTTCGGCCTTGGCCTGCCACTCCTTAGAGAATGACTGGGTGAGCAGGGACACAAGACCTAAGCGGATGTCCATAGAGGATCTGGGCAGGGGAGCGTCCTGTGAAGTTGGGAGTGTTGCGCAGTTCTAGTAGACCGCGGTCGAACTCCTCACAGTCAATGTTGCCGGAAGGCGCCACCTTGAGTATGAAGTGCTTCACAGACTTAACTGCGGCCTTGGCATGACCATTTGACTGTAGGTAATGTGGTGACGTGACCACATGTCGGACTCCTCATCGATCCATGAATTGCCGGAACTCCTGGCTGGTGAATTGGGGGCCTCCATCGGTCCGTAGGCGGAGGGGAACACCAACTTCTCGGAAGTAGCGGCAGAAGATTATGATGGTAGCGACGGAAGTAGTGTCGCCTTTGCAAGGGAAGACCACAGGCCACCCTGAGAGTCGGTCGACGACGACTAAGAAGGACTTCCCTGCTACAACAAAGAAGTCGGCCGAAACGGACTCAAAGGGTCTCGTAGGGTGGTCGTCACTCAGTAGGAGTTCCTTCTGCTGGCTCGGCAGGAGGATCTGGCATGACTCACAGGCTTGAACTGTGCTGGTGATGTCAGCATTAATGCCTGGCCAGAAGACAGCCTGCATCGCCTGTCGTTTAGTCGCCTCGACACCTCGGTGGCTGTCATGCAAGTGGGTCAAGGTGCGGCGCCGTAAGGCGGCAGGAACCACAACCCTTGCTCCGTACAGGACGAGGTCACCATCGGCGTAGAGTTCGTCCCGTATCTTCCAATACGGAAGCAAGGAGTTATGAAGGTCGTAGCGGCTTGCAGGGAATCCTGAAGTCACGCAGTTGAGTAGGCGGACGTACGCAGGGTCGGCTCTTGCTGCTGCTCGGAGATCCTCGAGGGTCTTGTCGTCATCCTCTTCCGCTGCTTTGATGGCCTTCACAGTCACTACGGTTCTGAGGGAGGCGGCCGCAATTGCACACAGTGTCTCGTCTTCAAGCGTGGGGCGACTGACAGAGGCGCGGGACAAAGCGTCAGGGATGCAGAGCGACTTGCCCGCGCGCCACACGGCTGTGAAGACATATGGCGAGAGCTTCTCCTTTAGGCGCTGGAGGCGAGAGTTCTCTACAGCGTCCAGCGTGTAGTGATTAAGAATAGGAATGAGTGGGCGGTGGTCAGTCATCAAGGTGAAGTTCTGAAGTCCCACCAAGTAGAACTTACACTTGGTCAGCGCCCAGACCACAGCCAACATCTCCAATTGAATGGTGGCATAACGGATCTCGGCATCGGTAAGGAACCGGGAGCCACATTGAACGAGACGTAACTGCCCATTGCCATGATCTTGCAGGAGGGCATATTATCCTAGGCCGTTGAGACGCGAAGCATCCGTCTGTAGGATAGTGGGTAGGGCTGGGTCGAATGGAGGGAGAACTGGTGGACTGGAGAGGGCTGTCTTCACGCGGCGGAAGGCCTCATCGTGGTCCGGAGTCCACAAGAATGCTCTCTTGGGGCTCATCAGAGGGCGTAGCGGGTGAGCAGCGGCAGATATATCAGGGGTGAACTCAGCCCACTGATTTACCAGGCCCATAAATGACCTGACGTCCGTCAAGTTAGCTGGGGTGGGAAAGTCCCTGATTGCGCTGACTTTCTCTCGATCAGCCGCGATGCCATCTTCTGAGAGCTTGAAACCACAGAAGTCTACCTGAGGTGCGGCGACCACAAATTTGTTCCTGTTGAGGGTGATCCCGAATTTGCGACACCTGGTAAGTACTTCATGGATATGGTGAAGATGTGTAATGTAGTCCACATCATACAGCAGTATGTCATCGACCACTTTCACAAAATCCTTTATGCCTTGCAGGGCCCTATCACCACGCAAGCAGAATGCATCGCCAGTGGCTGCGAAGCCCATCGGTCCTCTGGAACCGTCCATATGGCGTAATGAAGGTGGTCAATTGTTGGTCCTCCTCAGCTAACTCAATCTGCCAATAACCGCAGAGAGCATCCACCGTGGTGAAGTAACGAGCCTTCGGGCCCACACTACGAATAGCAGTAAAAGGTGTAGGTGAAGGATGGGCGGGACACTTGCTTTTTCAGCTTGGACAAGTCTGTTGTGATGCGTATTCCACCATCAGGCTTGGCAACGGCGACTAGCGGATGGCACCAATCCGAGGGATCGTCACCAGCGGGCTTGATAATCCCTTGGGCTACCATAGAGTCAAGCTCCTTCTTGACTTGGTCCTTGAAGGACAGGGGAATTTGACGAGGAGTGTAGATGGCGAACGGTACTGCACCATCCTTAAGATAAATCCTCATGGGAGGACCCACCATAGGTTTAAGTGGTGTGGATCCTAGAGCAGCCTTGTCTACCAAAACGTCCTGAAACTCCTTCAAGAAGTAGGCCTTGGCCTGTGAAGGTGACATGGTAGTTAAAAAAGGGAGCTCTGTGCATCTGTTCACATGCTTGACTTCTAAGATTGGCTTCGGGAAGTCTGGAGATATGATGGCCAACTCTTGACAATGGCCATATGAGAGAAGTGGAGTCGGGATGCATGCCCTCATAAACTCGAATCCAGGCAGAGCAGGACCGCTCGCCTAAAGTGAGAGTAGCCGAGAATGTACCGAGAGCAGGAGCCATCTCGGAACCATCAGCCATCGATGTTGTAGTCTGCGAAAGGGGCTGTAGGCTACTCCGGGGAATACCCAGACTCTCTAGGTGTTGCGGGCCAATCACCGAGATGTCAGCACCTGTGTCAGGCATCATCAGCAGGCGTGAAGTGACATCTCCATGCGTGATGAGTACACAGATGTTTTGGGGTATCTTGGAGTTGGAGCAAGAAGGAGAACCCATGCGACGACAACTGTTGTGTCTTGCATCCCGAGGTTGGCCAGAGGTAGGGGAAGCACCATTACTACCTGAGGTTCCACGTTTGGAGTACGTGCGTCGGTCCTTCTGCTGTCCTTTGCAACATGAGTCGTAATGGCCAAAGCGAAGGCAAAGGCGACATTGAGCCTTGTTAGCAAGGCACTTTGCTGTGCGTGGAAAGTGACCTCGATGGCCACAGCTATGACAGGTGCTCTGAGCAACTGGGCACTGTGCTGTACCGTGCTGTTTCGCGCAGCACTGGTAAACATATGCAGGCTTGGATGTCGCTGAAGAATGAGGGACCGTTTTGGCGCGTCCCGTCTGTTTCTTGGCCTTCTGATATGATGACACGGCTCGCACCTGTTCAGGTGGGGCGCAAATGGCAGAGGTTGCACACCTGGCGGCCTCGTAACAGCGGCAGGCTGTGACGACGTCCTGAAGAGAGCAAGTTTCCTCCAGGGAGATGATGCGCTGGGCCAGCTCTTCATCCTTTACACCCATCAGGATCACCGTCTTGATTTGGGTCTCCTGGCAGACAGATGATTGCCCGGGGCAGACGTCAACTTCCTCCGCGACGCGGCGCAGGCGGACGTAGAAATCGTTAAACGATTCACCGTCCAACTGCTTGCAGTTGAACAACTCTCCTGCGTAAGACCTCGTTACGTAGCCCCTTGATATGTAACTGGAGAGCATCCAATATCTCGTCGACGGACTTGTCTGTAGAAGGTGTTATATGTATAAAGTGTGCTCCAGAGCATGCTGTGTTTCCAGGGAGAGGCACATGCGTAGCTGGATGAGTTGTTTGGGCTGAGGTAGGCTAGACAAATTCACCATCGTAGCATAATCGTGCCAACGACGTCTCCATTCCCTGAATATCTGGAACGTAGCGTCAGGTTGAAGTGGTGGTGGTGTCTGAGTAGTAGCCTTTTGTGGGGGCGGGTGTGTTGGGGCAGTAGTCGCGTTAGCACTCGCTGCTGTGGGTGGAAGCGGACTCTGAGGTGCCAGCATGGAGATTAACGCCTCGAATTTTGCGTTGTCTTCCTCTCGGCGTAGGAGATCGTCGTGTCTCCTAGCTTCCTCTTCTCGTCGTCTCCTTTCCTCGTCCCTACGTCTCGTATCTTCCATCCATTTGAGTAGGCACAGAATGCCTGGACCCTGTGGTGGGAAAGGAGACCTTCGTTCCGCACCTCCAGGTGAAAGTGAAACTGGTGGCGAGGGGTCGGGAGATAACTCGTCGTCGAGTTGTGGGGTGTCGGCTGCATGGTTTCTCGATGTGGCCCGTGTTTCCATGGTCATGGTGGCGTAGACTGAACTAGACGAAGTCTACACTGATAAGACTCGTCAGTCGCTGGTGTCTTGTAGGCAGAATTATGTAAAATAGCCTTTACAAGACAGTCCAAGGGAGACAGTATACTTGCGTGCGTGCGTGTGTGTGTGTGCGTGTCAGTGTTGGGCGGGTGGAGGCTAGGCGGGTAGCTGGACTCGTGTCGCAGCGGCGTCACCTCAGTCACCCACTAGACAGAGATGAGGAGGGATGTGCTGTCACGCTCTCCGCTCCGCGCCAAGAAAATGGCCAGGAAGTGCCCTTAGAATGCCAGTTTGAGACACAAAAATGACACTAGGACTTCACTGAACACACTGGATGCACAGTACCTTCATAACACACGCACAAGTCCGCTGTAACTGCACAGGACGCTATCACCACTTCGTGATGCCACCAGATCGCGTAGACACTGAAGCTTGCTGTGTTCTGTGTATATCCCTGTAGAAGTTGTTTCACTGCGCCATGTGTCGCCTTATCCGCGTAATCCAGGGATAAGTGAAAGTCCTTAGGAAGCTTCTTGTAGGTTTTTATTTATTTTTCTTCCATAAGAATACAGAAGGGGGCACAGCGTAGGAGCCTCAACGTAAGAACATAAGAAAATAAGGAAGCTACAAGAGGCCGCGAGGCCTACACGTGGTAGTTCCTGTCACCTTACACTACCTACATCCACCTTTCATCCCCATCCATGAACCTATCCAGCCCCTCTTTAAAGCTCCCTAATGACTCCACACTAACTACCTTTCTACTGAGACCATTCCATTCATTCACCGCCCTATTTGTGAACCAGTTTTTCCCTATTTCCTTTCTAAATCTACGCTTTTCCAACTTGAATCCATTACTTCTTGTTCTACCCTGGTTAAAAGCCGTAAGAACTTTTCCTACCTCTCCTTTATTAAATCCCTTTATCCACTTAAAAACTTCTATCAGATCGCCCATTACTCTGCGTCTCTCGAGTGAGTGTAACTTTAATAACTTCAATCTCCTCTCATAACTAAAGTTACGCATCCCTTGTATCATTTTGGTCATCCTTCTCTGCACTGTTTCTAACAAGGCTATATCCATCCTGTAATATGGAGACCAAAACTGAACCGCATAGTCTAGGTGAGGCCTGACTAGAGCCAGATAAATCTTTAGAATAACTTCCGCACTTCTACCTTTAACACTTCTGGTAATGAATCCTAGCACTCTATTTGCTCTATTTCTAACCTCAATACATTGTTTCCTAGGTCGGAGGTCTGGGCTCACCCTTACCCCAAGATCTGTTTCACCTTCTGATCTTTTCAGCGATACATTGCGTATGGTGTATCTATTACCAGGGTTTTTTCTACCAACATTCATAACGCTGCAATTATCAATATTAAATTCCATCTGCCATCTGACTGCCCACTCATTAAGTTTATCTAAGTCTCCCTGCAATATGTTTACATCAGAGTGTGATCCAATAATCCTACCTACCTTAGTATCATCAGCAAACTTGCTGATATCACTGCTAATCCCACTATCCAAGTCGTTGATGTAAATCAAAAATAGTAATGGACCCAAAACAGACCCTTGTGGAACTCCACTCGTTACCTGCCCCCATTCAGATTTAGAACCATTAATTGTAACCCTTTGTTGCCTATTACTTAGCCAAGCTCTGTTCCAACGAAGAATCTTCCCATCTATTCCATGAGCCTTAACCTTATTTAACAGTCTCTCGTGTGGTACTTTGTCAAATGCCTTACTAAAGTCCAGATATATTATATCATAATCCTTATCATTATCTGCCGTCTCATAAACTTTCCTATAAAAACTCAATAAATTGGTGAGACATGACCTACCTTTGGTGAATCCATGTTGTGAATCATTGATCAAATTATGTTTATCTAAGTGCTCTCTAATGGTTTTTCTGCAATAATAGATTCCAATAATTTACCTACCACTGACGTTAGACTTACGGGTCGATAATTTGACTTTAGTCCTGTCTCCCTTCTTAAATATGGGAACAACATTTCCTTTCCTCCACAATAATGGCACATCGCCTATCTCAACCGATTTCCTAAAAATGTGCACTAACGACTCACTAACAACCTCCTTGCATTCCTTTAATACCCTGGGATACACTTCATCTGGTCCTGGTGATTTAAAATTCTTCATTTTATCTATACCCTCTTCCACCATTTCCCTAGTTATCACAATATCTTTGAGTTTCTCCTCATCGCTTCTTTTGAACATCTGTTCACTTTCAGGTATTTTCTGTGTATCCTCCTCAGTAAAAACACTTAAGAAATAATCATTTAGACTTTTACACATATCTTCGTCCGTATTTAAGACCTCACCCTGTCCTGACCTTAACGGCCCCACTAATTCCCTTGTCTTGGTTTTATATACCTGATAGAACCCCTTAGGGTCACTTTTCGCCTGTCCTGCTACTTTAATCTCATAATTGTTCTTAGCTACTCGAGTTAATTTCTTCACTGTCCTCGCCATCACATTATAATGTTCTGTGCTTACCTGTCCTGCCTTGAATCTTAAATACATGTTTCTTTTTACTCCAACGTTGTGTTTTAAACTAGTGGTCATCCATTTTGGGTCACTCTTTCTTGACCTTATTTCCCTATAAGGAATATTATTTTTCTGTCCATCAATTAAATTCCTTACAAATAAGGTATAATCCCCCTCCGCCCCGACCTCACATTCAACTCTATCTGCTCTGACCTTGAAACATTCCTTTACCCTACTCCCATCGTTAATCACTTCCAGGTGTCTTTCTAATCCTGTATAATTTGCCTTTCCAGCTGCCGCCGCACTAATCTTGGGACCTTCCTTACCCTCTATCCCACCCACCCCGCTAATCTCCACTAGGTGTCTTCCTAATCCTTCATAATTGGCCTTTCCAGCTGTCACCGCCCTGTAGGCGGTGACACGCGACTCCCGCCTTGTAGGGAGCCAGCTAACGCGGCAAAAGGAAAAATATACTTGTGGCGTAACGTTACACAATCTTTTATCAGTAAAAATGAAGAGAATAATTATTGATGTAGCACTGTTATGATAGTAAAGGTGTGTTCGTACCTGTGGCTGCGCTCAACACCGCCGCCACGAGGCACCAAGACAGTGCCCTGGAGACGTCCAAGCCGCCATTCTGCCGGACGCGCCTCTACTGCCGCCCGCCGCTTTGCCTCACACTTTTATAACCTGTTTTGTTCTCTCATTACCTGTTTCCACACCAAGGTTTTTTTCCTACCACGAACTTGATCTTGACAAATCTGCCCCAGAATAAACAAATAAATAAATAAATAAATATATAGTTAGTTAGTTAGTTAATTTTATTGACCTCAGCAACTATATTTAATACAAGCGTTACAATAAAAGGTCCAATACAAATCCATATAATACATTTCATGTCTAAACAATAAACCATTCGTAAAAAAAATTTATAAGAAACTTTTTTGGCAGCATAAACCAATCTACAAGAAATAATTGAAGAATTAAAATACCCACAAACAAAAACCTATTGCATACGAACATAAGCCATACAAACCAAAACTATAAAACAACCCAACATATAATACAAACACTTGCCCAACAATTCATAATAAAGAAATATACTTCTCATAAAATTTCGAGACTAGATAACACTAAAAATAACTAAAATTACTGAATCAAAAAAATAAATACATATTTCATTAAAGACTAGAGAAAAAACTAAGTACTAAAATAAACTATAGAAACAAGTACTACAAATAAAACACTTTATCAAAAACAACCTCAAACGAGCAACATAAGAATAAGCAAAGATAAATTATATGTCTAAGCTTTACATACATCCAGGATCTTGTATATTATAAAACATCTCTCGGCGTCATCATACTTATCAGAAAACAAGTCAGGGATATTGGAAGAGCTGTGTGTGTCTCTCAGGTGTTGTGTGAAGGTGCAGTGCTGTACTACATGTACTTCTGTTTGAATTTGACCGCAGGCACACAGTCTTTCTTCTAGAGGCAACCTTCCTCGTCCCCTTCTGTTCCATCTTCCCACTTCCACTGCCAGGGAGTGTGCGGACACACGGAACCGCGTGAACGCCACTCGGTGGTGTTCACTCACATGGGTCTTGGCCTCGTATACAGAATGGACAGATAAACTTGGATTTATTTCTTTGTATGTTATGCGTTTTGAGGAGGTTGAGGTAATAATATTTGCCTTCAGTTCCCTAAATCCTTCTTCTATGTCGTCGGCTACTGTGTGCAACATTATAGACCTGTTCAGAAAACAATTTTTTCCTATTTTATACCCCCCTGCAAGGTTTCCAATGCTTTTTGAACTGGAAAAGCCGAAAATCACAACCATTTTGATCTAAAATGTCAGAAACCTTTGCCTCATTGGACCTCAAGATATTAAGCCCGCGACAGTAGAAAAGCGCCTAATTTTGCCTTCCGCCAGACTTTTTTTCACCTGAGACTTTTGTTACAATTGGGATAGAACAACAAATTGGGTATCAAATTGAAGCATTTTTAATATTATTCTGAAAAAACAATCCAAGTAAACATTCAAGAAAAAAAGACACATCATATCCAGAAAAAAAGCAAACTTTTCTGAAAATTTCATATAAATTTCATAAATATTACAATCTTGACATCAAAAAATGTGTGACAAACTCTAAAAACTATTTTCAAGTGGCAGAAAACTCTATTGTCTATGTCAGAAGGACACTTCACAGTAATTTTTTCAGAGTTTGCTTCTTGAAGCTATCAAATCGCTCACGGTTGTATTCCACAGTTTGAAGAAGGTACTGTTTTTGCTGAGAATCTATGGTAATGATGTTTGCGAAATCAGTCATCATCTTGACTCCCCGCTCAGCAATGTCATTCACTACTTTTACATTGCTGACATATTCCAGGGCCTTGCTGTAGTCATCACTCCTTGGCCATGTCGCCACAGGTTGCAGAAGCCAGTCATACTCAATGCCAAGGGTGTCAAGCAGAAGATGACTCTCTGGACCAACTAGATCAGCCAGAGTCGTCTTGGCTGTAACCTGAGGGAACATAGGTTTCCCTCGTCTGAAGCTATCTGGCTTCTCAGTGGCGTGCAGCTTGGCAGCAATGTCCTGCTTCTCTTTGTCACTGAGTCTGCTACCGAAGAGAGCGAACGGCACAACCTCCTGTGTCAGGTACCACTTGTGGTTTTCAAGTTTTGTAGCACTGCCTGAGCAATCTCTGGATCTGTTCTCTTGAACTTCATCATGTCCTTCATGAACTGCAGATCATTTGCAGGAGCATCTGCAGCAAGTGTAGATGACATCCACATGGGTGTATAGAACAGTCCTAGGAAGAGGTTGAGGCGTTCCAGCTTCACAACAGTTTCTTCATCGTACTCCAGCTGCTCAGCAAACATGAACATCTTCATAGAATACAGGTTCTGGCCATCCACCTGGCCTGATGAATGGCTCCAGGGACGACTCCAGTGGATTCCGCGGGGAGGCGTGTCTCCAAGGACGATCAGTGTAAGCTCAGCCATCTCACGGTAGTCAGCTCTAGGAGGCTTCTCCGACCTCAGGATTTCCTGTAGTATTTCCTTGCACTCTTTCTTCTTTTTATTCAACCATTTTTGTCTGATGGACAGGGTTGTAGGGTTGTCTGTGGTAAGATCTGTCCAAACGTCCTTGAAGTGCTTGAACCAAGGATTCTCTGGGCTCTTGACCTTTCCAAACAGATTCTCCCATACAGCACCAACCAGCACTTCTAGAATGTGCTGTCTGCAGGCCAGGTAGAACACCTTCCTCTCAAGCTGTTGCTCCAGAAGCTTGGCAGCTCCCCGATGTACTCCACTGTTGCTGGCCGTTGTGTCAAACACAAGGGCAGTGATCACTCCAGTAAGCCCCCATGCCTCCAGCAAATCCATGGATGCCTCTGCCTGAGCCGTTCCTGTTGAGCTGTCTATCACTGGTACTCCCAGTAGCTTGCCTTCAGGATATGCAGGTGGTCCTGAGACAAGCACAGCCAGAGTCTCTGACGTGGTCCCAGGATCATTTCCCAGGACATCTCTCAGCATCTTGCCATCCCAGTGGAGAGCAGCATACTTGGGAGGGTCCTCGCTAAATGCTGCCATGTACTCCTGGCTGATGTGGTACCTTGTCAGCATCCTGTTCCGTCTCGTTGTTGAGGTTGAGATGACAAACTTGTCCAGGTCAGCTCCACCAGCCTTCAATGTAACAGAGACTAAGGCTGTCACTTGATTGTCAGTCAATCCCAGACGATCAGCGGTACTGCAGATGTCAACACACTCCATGACCCTCCTGGAAATGTGAGAGTCACAGTGTCTTGGTGATGTGAACATCCAGGACGAAGTTGTTGGTAATCCTGTCCTCTGCATTCCCTTCACTGTCGGTTGGGTCAGCCCAGGTAGACACATCAGCAGCAGTCCTTCGCTGTGTGGCAGCTGAAAAATTGTAGAAATTTTGTGACAAATTCATATCTTGTTCCTCTCTCTGCTGCAGTCTTGCAGCCCTCTCTGCTTGCTGCTGGGACCGTGACTCAAATATCTTGTCATGACCAGACATGTGGGCCTTTCTCTCTGTCTTCTGATCCTGGTATAACCTGATGTCCTTGTCCTTCTTCTCCCTTGATAGCAGTCGGTTTCTCTCTATTTCCTGGATGGCATCTGAAGCTCCTATGTCGAACAGGCTATCTAATTCCAGGACAAAGGCACTCCTTTTCCCTCCAGGGTCACCTGTTCTACCTTTATTCCTTGCTAGATCTCTGTGCTTTTTGTGAAGTGTCATGAAATGCTGCGCTGCATTGTACTTGGTCATGGTCTTGATCCTAGCCATCTGCCAGAAGGGATGATAGCCTCCACTGTCTCATTGGCGAGGTCTTGATGCTTAGGATTCCCTGTATTTTCTGGCAAACTCTGGAGATGGAGGAAGTACTGGAAGGCCTGTCTGTTGGTGGGTAACTGGGAGCCACTGATGCTGGATGATGGGTAGCCGATCAGGAAGGTTTCTGTAGCAGATCTAGTAGCAGGTCGGCGTGACGCTTGTCTCTGGACTGCAGGTGGAGGTTCTGAGATGTCAACTTTGCGTCCTCGGAGCTCCTTGCTTACTGCCATAGTGAAGTTATCTTGTGAAGTATCTCTGGATTTGTTAGCAGGTTTCAACAGATCTGCAACAAACATAACAGACCATTAGATGTCATGCTAAAACCATTGTGAATTTGTGACTAGAGTGAAATAAATTATATTTAGTTTAATTTTTTTGAAAATTTGTCTGTAAATATCACATGTAATATTTCCATAAATGTTTCTATGCATTTTGATGTTTCAGTCAGCATCTAATTACTTGCTTTAACCTGCTAATGCCCATTTATTGGTGAAAAAATAGGCGAAAACAAACATCAAAATGCTCCGAAACTGACGTTTCAGAAAACGTTTATAGAATAGAACTTCATGCTTCATGAGGCAAAGGTTCCTGATATTTTGGCTTATTATGATTGTAATTTTCGACTTTTCCAGGCCAAAAGCATTGGAAACCGTGCAGGAGGGTATAAAAATAGGAAAAAATTGTTTTCTGAACAGGTCTAGCACTGCAACAAGTTATCAATGTATGTCCGAGTCTGATACTGGTTCTCCCTGACAATTTTGATTGATAAAATTAATGGGTCGTCCTCCATTCTTTGCCTCTCACGCCAAATCTTAGAGAAGAATCTTCTCTGCCTGCTCCTAACTAAAGAGTGCAAGGGGGATAACCAGTTTCAATGTAACATACATCATTGCACGTAGTTAATCTTACATCCAGCAAATTTTTCAGTGACCAGTTATACAACTTTCTTATCGTCTCAGGTCTGCATTCAGCCAGGCCTCACACCCGTATAGAATAGTAGACATTAAGCAAGCATCAAATACACGTTTTTTTTACACGAAAGGGGATATCATTATTCTTTCTTAAAAATTAGATAAATTTAATGACATGAGGCATCTTGGCATCGGCGTGAGCTCTGACTGATGACGAAACCGATCCATCGGCAGTGAACGGGGACCCCAGGTATATATACTGAGTACACCGCTCCACCACCAACCCATCCATGTGCACTGCCTCGTTGTCCTCGGGGGTGCCGTGTATCACAAAGAATCTGGTCTTAGACTCGTTTATTTTCATACCATACTCGTTGCAAAAACGCTTCAAAAGAGATAATTTATCAATCATTCTTTCGCGTGATATTGAAAGCAATACGGTATCGTCCATCAGTATCAAAACGTGTAACCATTTTAAGAAGCTATCGTCTTCACAATTATCTTTGATCAACCTAATTAATTCATTAACATAGAGTATA
Organism: Chionoecetes opilio; assembly: GCA_016584305.1. Lineage (NCBI taxonomy): Eukaryota > Metazoa > Arthropoda > Malacostraca > Decapoda > Majidae > Chionoecetes > Chionoecetes opilio. The sequence continues at coordinate 22,256 of JACEEZ010018108.1, forward strand.
AGGAGAAGACATGATGTAGGAGAGCCTTGACGGACTCCCACAGTGACTGCAAACACTGCAGTACCTATGACGCTCTCGGTCACACCATACAAAGCACCAATGACACCCAACATGATCATACCACACCCTAGACGTTTCAGAATTCTTATCAGTATGTGCCTCGGAACCAAATCATATGCCTGGCTGAAGTCAATAAACGTAACAAATAGCTTTTTCTTTTTCTTTCTGGCTAAGTCGGTCAAGAGACGTAGCGTTACAATGTGCTCGGTACAGCCGCGACCCTTTTGCCCCTGCCCCTGCCTGTTCACGGTGCGGCGTGAACCACTGCTCCAGTCTCGAACACAGGACCATATCAAAGAGTTTCGAAATACTGTTATTACGCTAATGCCTCTGTAATTCTTAGCGTCTTTTGGGTTCCCCTCTTAAAGATAGTAACCAATTTAGCCCTAGTCCAAAGTGTCGGATACTGTGCGGTGGCAAATATCGAGTTAAAAAGAGATGTAATGAGTATTATCCACTGAGCAGGCAACAACTTAAAAATTCCGGGTGCGATACCGTCTGGGCCACAAGCTTTGTCTGCCTTGATCCTGCGAATCTGAGCGCTGACCTCAGCAGGGAAGATTGGATCGTCTAATACAGGAATTGTGATAGATGTATCCCGGCATTCGTCGGCAAGGTCGTCTGTGGGAACATTCATTAAATCCTCATAGAAACATTTAAATTCATCATCAGAAGGCTTCAAGTCGCTTGTGATCCTGTCTTACTCTATGGTTGTGAGACATGGACACTAAATAGTGACTTGAAGAGACGAATCAATGCCTTTGGTCATAAGTGTCTTCGCAGAATCATGGGTATCGCTGGGATGATTACGTATCAAATCAGTGATTGCACCGTGAGACTGAATCGAGGCCTATTACTGCATAGTCCGTCAGCGCCAACTTCGGCTATATGGGCATGTGGCACGCTACCCTGAAACCGATCCTTCCCATCGGGTTGTATCTGTAAGAGACAATCCGGTGTGGAGGAGGCCAAGGGGCGCCCACAAGGCTCGTGGCTGGGGCAAGTTGATGTTTTCTTGTCGAGAGCTGCTTGGTATGGGAAAGGAGCGCTGCATGGGAACTCGCGCGTGGTGACCCCCGGGAGTGGCGTCGTAGGGTGGACGAGGCGACGCGCCCCCCGGCGTATGCCCCCAATGATGATGATCAGAAGGCTTCACATCTGCATGGGTATTATCATATAAACATCCCTTCCAGTTGATGGCTTGCCACACTCGTTTGTCGTCCTTGTCCTGCAGCAGCCTGTCCCAGCGGGCCAGACTGCTGCTGCTACTACCTGGACACACCATCGCCCGCGCTGCGGCTATCTCTCGCACACTCGTATAAGGCGTTAGAAATGTTATGGGCAAAAATATTGACATCATAACATCTTCATAGTTAGAAACATCGAGACCATTCATACTGAAACAGAATGTATCATTATCAATAGATGTAAAATTAATGGGTCTACGTACCATCGGGTCGCGCTCCTCCTGGCTCCTCACCGACGTGTGGCCACCAAGGTGACGAGCACGCCGGTACAGAGAGTCTATGTTGATGTCTGGAACTTGAATTCAATGCTAATGGGGGCATGATCCGAAGGTAAGCAGTCCACCTTATGCACACAAAAGGACATACTATTTTCTAAGATTTATATGACGCCAAACACACATCGAGTTCCGATACCCAACTTCCACCTTTCCTATATGTCATATCACTCATATAATGGTTAGTTAGTGACTTTAAATTATTTAGAACCAACATATTATTATCAATGCAAATTGTAGATAACACATAAGCATTAGCATTGGGAGTATTTACACGGTCAGGGAGGTTTGGATACTCGTACGTGTGAGCGTTTGGAATTCCACTACGGGCAGGTAACTCACGACAATATGCATAATATACAATATGCAGGCTCACTGTGAACTTCCACTTTCTTTTACATTATTTAAAATCATTGGATATAATATTTTTCAAGCCAGATGCAATTCTTCCCCCCGCCTAGGCGTGCCACGTGTGCCCCGGTGGCCCGGTACCCAAGCCTGCCGCTGCCCCGGGGGACTTTCCCTCGAGACGCACACGACCAGCTGCCACGAGATACCAACACACACGGACAATTTTTTGAAATCTTGGAAAGTCCTACTGATATTAATGTTATTTGTAAGAAGTTCTTTAAGTTTCGTGGTTTGTTGATGATGTTGGAAGTTATTACACCTGAAGTAAACTGACGAATCGCCGATCTCTATTGAAATAATTTGAGGGTTTATTTGAGGCCATTAACATAAGTGTAGAAAGCTTTGAGGTGAAGATAAAAGCGTGCGTGTGTATGTGCGACAGCTTGAAAAGCAAATAACGGAGCCTTAGTACATCTGAGGATGTACTTTTGTGATTACTAGTGTCGCCATAACCTTTCCGACCTTGTCCTCAGCGGTCCATGAATGATCGTGGTGGGCTATAGAGATCATTATGGGAATATCGATGACCATGATGTCATTATGAGGATTATGTCATTTATTATTACTATCATTATTATTATCATCTTTATCATTATATGCATTGTCCTTATTATTAGTATTATCATTATATGTCGTGGCCCCAAATTAAGGGGAAGACAGGGAGCTGAAATATATCTCTTAACAACACACAACTCATTACTTTACTCACACGTCAAGTTGTCCAAGGGTTAAGGCGACATGGGTTCGTCCGTGAGGTTACAACACACAGCTCCTTTATCATTCGTTTATTACATAAATGACCATCATTACCATTATTACCATTACTAAAATGTCTAACACATGAGTACTAGTCAAAATAAGGCACATAATATACTTATTTTTATTCACAGTGGCACCGCACTACCACATTCAGTGATCAAAACAACATGAATAAAGCCTTACTATCTCTCTAAGTCATTCACTACTCTTAATAACCTATTCAGTGCCATGTATAATGGGAAACTCATTAGTGATGTTGTAGTATGCACTTTACACAAACTATAGGCTTTAGCTACACCAGGACAACAACTGCGAAATTACTTACTGTCAACAAGACGTTCCAAGTCAGGCGATGCGCACAGGTATTTTCTTACCTTGTACAGCTGTGCCATGATCTCGGCTGGATCCCGCTTATGCTAAAGAGAGGGAGCTTCTGTTCTGTACTTTAGGTAGAGACCGTAGACTTCTTCACTGGAGGTCTCCCTATCTATTCGCTACAATTTGACCTTCGAAAAGGTAGCTATAGGTAGTCGCTTAGTTTCTGCTGTGTAGTGATAGTCGCGTTTCCCAGTGCTAAGTCTAATTCTTAAACTAGAAAAGCATTAGAATCATTTTCCTCCACTGGTGTGACCATTGTCGCAAGTGTCTGTGGGTATATGAAGACTCCTCCCATTTCCCTAAGGGGGAAAGGTAGGAATTTTAAGGTTAATGATACCTTTGCGTGTCCTCTTTTCTAGTGTTTGTACGGGTTAAGATGTTATCAGCTTTTTAACTGTCAGTCGTGGTGGGAGGGATCACTTGTCACTTGCTGAGTCACAACAACTTACAAGGATGCACACTCCTTGCCACCATCATCTCGTCCAGTCCATTCCAGGCACCATACTTCTATAGCTGTACTTCTTTGTGTGACTCTGAAGTGACGGGTTCAAACTGGTAAAACGTAGATTTAAAAAAGGAAAAAGGGAGAAACTGGTTCACAAATATATAGGGAAGTAAATGATTGGAATGGACTCAGTCTTCAGGTAGTTAGTGTGGAGTCATTAGGGAGCTTTAAAAGGAGGTTAGACAATTTCATGGATGGGCATGCAAGGTGGATGTAGGTAATGTTAATTAACAGGAACTACCACGTGTAGGTCTCGTGGCCTCTTGTAGCTTCCCTATTTTCTTATGTTCTTCTTAAAGAAATGCGGCCACCTACGATTTTTTTTAGGGGAGGCGGTAGCAGAGTGGTTAGCGTCTCCGACTGGCGTTCTCGGTGACCCAAGTTCGATCCCCGACGAAAACCAAAACCTTTCTGCACCGTCGAGTGGCCTAAGAGTAAGAACACCCACATTCCCTGCCCATTAACTCTACCTTCGATTGCTAGTGCATCGGAGGACACATGGGGGTGGCATGAGCCTCTAATCACAGGCGTCACTATATATATATATATATATATATATATATATATATATATATATATATATATATTATACATATATGTATATATATATATATATATATATATATATAATATATATATATAGATATTATATATATATATAAAAAAAAAAAAACATAACATGTTTTTTACCCATTCTGTATATTTGTACATGGCGATGCTTTGGGGCTGTTGTGTAGGGAGGAAGGCTTGTTGGGAGGCTTAATCAATATACTTGAGTCGTCGCAGAATTGGTATCTTTTTCTAGTGTCTTCATGTGTTTGTTCTCCTTCTAGCACAGTTGACAGGAGAATTATGAAAGTTTTGTGTGGGAAAGTATGTTAACGCAAGCTTGGGACCTCTACGTTGGTGGGAAGATAAAGAATGGGGGAGGTTGGAGGGAGAGAGTAAGTACAGATGATGAATTTGACCTTGGATTGAACTTGAAATTTCCAGATTCGGGGGGGGGGGGAGAAGGGGGAGGAAGGAGTTTGGAGATAAAAGAGTGCGTAGAGACGCCCCAGATGGTGTTGGGCTCCACCTTGAGGGCTGTGTACGCCAAGGCCCCAGAATATCCTTTAGGAAAAACTCGTATATCCGGATGAACTCTTAAAAGTAAATCACTTCTAAGTTAGGTCAAACCCACCTCTGGTAAGATTCTCATGCAAATCCGTCCGAAACTTTTTGCGTAATTCTGCTAACAAACAATCAGATTGGCAATCAAAGAAACGAACAAACAAAAGATGTCCTAGACTGATAATCGTGCGTCATACTTGTGTTTGGGGAGTCTGTTCGCTGCTAACGAGGAACCTTTACCTGGAATCAAACATACTCACATACAATGAATGTAATGTTTATTTGCATCGAGGTGTTTTCTTCAACAAATCCAAGTGGTTATCATGAAAGTTAGAACATAAGAACATAAGAAAATAAGGAAGCTACAAGAGGCCGTGACACCTACACGAGGTAGTTCTTGTTACTTAACACTACCTACATCCACCTTTCATCTCCATTCATGAATTTATCTAGCCTCCTTTTAAAGCTCTCTAATGACTCCGCACTAACTACCTGTCTACTGAGTCCATTCCAATCATTTACCACCCTATTTGTGAACCAGTTTTTCCCTATATCTTTTTTAGATCTACGCCCTTCCAGCTTGAATCCGTTACTTCTTGTTCTACCCTGGTTACTAGCCGGAAGAACTTTTCCTACCTCTCCTTTATTATATCTTTTTATCCACTTAAAAACTTCTATTAGATCGCCCCTTACTCTGCATCATACGAGTCAGTGTAAATTTAATAGCTTCAATCTCTTCTCATAACTAAAGTTATGCATCCCGTGAATCATTTTGGTAATCCTTCTCTGCACTGATTCTAACAAGGCTATATCCATCCTGTAATATGGAGACTAAAACTGAACCGCATAGTCTAGGTGAGGTCTGACTAGAGCCAAATAAAGCTTTAGAATAACCTCAGCACTTCTATTTTAACACTTCTGGTAATGAGTCCTAACACCTATTAGCTTTATTTCTAGCCTCAATACATTGTTTCCTAGGTCGGAGGTCGGAGCTCACCCTCACTCCCAGATCTTTCTCACCTTCTGCTCTTTTCAGTGATACATTGCGTATGGTGTATCTATTACCAGGGTTTTTTCTACCAACATTCATAACGCTGCACTTATCAGTATCAAATTCCATCTGCCATCTGAATACCCACTCATTAAGTTTATCTGAGTCTCCCGGCAATGGGTTTACATCAGAGTGTGATCCAATAATCCTACCTACCTTAGTATCATCAGCAAAATTGCTGATATCACTGCTAATCCCACTATCCAAGTCGTTGATGTAGAGAAAAAATTGTAATGGACCATAAACAGACTCTTGGGGAACCCCACTTGTCACCTGCCCCCATTCAGATTTAGAACCATTAATTGTAACCCTTTGTTACCTATCACTTAGCCAAGCTCTGATCCAACGAAGAACCTTCCCATCTATTCCATGATCCTTAACCATATTTAAGAGTCGCTCGTGTGTTACCTTATCGAATGCCTTACTTAAGTCCAGGTGTATTATATCATAATCCTTATCATTATCTGCTGTCTCATTCATAAACTTTTCTACAAGAACTCAATAAATTGAGACATGACCTACCCTTGGTGAATCCATGTTGTGAATCATAGACCAAACTATGTTTTTCTAAATGCTCTATTAATGTTTTTTGCAAAAATAGATTCCAATAATTTACCTACCACTGACGTTAGACTAATGGGTCGATAATTTGACATTAGTCCACTATCACCCTTCTTAAATATGGGAACTACATCTCCTTTCCTCCAAATTAACGGCACTTTCCCTTTATCAACCGATATCCTAAAAAGGTGCACTAATTACTCACTAACAACCTCTTTGCATTCTTTTAATACTCTGGAATAAACTTCATCTGGTCCTGGTGACATAAAATTCTTCATTCTATTTATACCCTCATCTACCATTTCCCTATTTATCAAAATATCTTTGAGTTTCTCATCATCGCTTCCTTTAAACATCTGTTCACTATCAGGTATCGTCTGTATATCCTCCTGAGTAAAAACATTTAAGAAATAATCATTTAAGCTTTTACACATATCCTCATCCGTATTTACAATCTCACCCTGCCCTATCCTTAACAGCCCCAGAAATTCCCTAGTCTTTGTTTTATAGACTTGAAAAAACCCTTAGGGTCGTTCTTTGCCTGGCCAGCTCCTCAAGTTTCCTCGGATGGCCCCGTCATTACCACCTTCAAGACCGTCTGTGGATTTAGAAGACTGTGAACGCGACCTTCTTGATCCAGGCGAGGTAGGGCGGGTAACGCAGTTTGGCGTACTGGCCGGGGTAGTCCTTGTGGCCGCAGCCGTAGCCACGAGACACGATGCCTGCCAGCACGAAGAGTCCATTGGTCTCCTGAGACATCAGGGGCCCGCCCGAGTCACCCTGAGTGAGGAGTAACACAAGGGTCAGATTCGTGACCACATGAGGAAGAGAACTGCACGTGAGCTCACCAGTCAAAACAGATCCTTTGAACACCAATCAGTGAGTCACTGGTGCCGTGAGTGTGGCTTGGCAATTACCTGGCAAGCGTCCCGCCCTCCGTCAGGGTGTCCGGCACACAGGGTCTCCTGCCCGATGCCCTGAGGCCAGGTTTCCGTGTAGTGGGGCAAGTTGGAGTAGCTGGTGTCACACCGGGCCGACGAGAATACTGTCATGTTCACCTCCTGCAGGTAGGAGGTGGGTATCCCACCTAATAGAAAACATATGGTTAATTATCATTATTGAATTACTACTGTCCATCGACGTTACAATAAAGTGACTGTCAAAATTGTCAACATATGTTTGTACACAAGTACGTGGCCTTGAATGCACCTAATTCAGTGTCACCGTAGCCAGTGAGAGTCGCTTGGTGGCCTGTGATGTCCACCTCGCTCTCTGCTCCCCACGGCAGGCACACGGGGCTGATGAACTCCTGCCAACGTGAATAACAGTACTTTCATCAGTAATGTATGTGTGTTTGTGTGTGTGTAGCAGAGGTGGGTACTTCAACAAATATTTCCGCAAACCGCAACTTTCGCAATTGCAGAAGTCCTAATTCGTTAGCGGATTTGCGTACAGCAAAAAAAGTGCTGATTTGCTTTTGCGGATATACTTCCGCAAACGCAATATGTCAACAATTTCCAAAGGGACCATTCAAAGTTTGAACAGGATTCCTGCGCGGCTGCGCTCGCCGCCCAGGTTGAGTGGAGTACGGCAGGGGACGCTGCTCTCCCGCATCACCATGCGCACAGTTAACAGTGAGCATTCCCAGACGTAAACAAGAGAGATATCTAGAAGTATAACCAGAGAGCTTCACAGAGAGGTGTCACTCGGGCCGCGCCATTTTGGATTTTGAACAGGTGGCGCCGCTATGCGGATGGTGCAATTCGTCAAAAGTGTCACAATGCTTATATCATTACTGTGCACGGTGTTGTGCCTTTTCAATACCCTAAGACGCAAATATATGTAGTATTACGTTAAAATAATGAACTGAAGTGGTTACAGGGTTCCCAGAATTGGGAGTTCCCCTAAATTTGGGGGGGGGCTCAAAAGTGTCACAATGCTTATATCATTACTGTGCACGGTGTTGTGCCTTTTCAATATCCCAAGACGCAAATATATGTAGTATTAAGTTAAAATAATGAACTGAAGGGGTATTGATGGATGTATTTCTTTTTATTACACCTTTTGTTCCTTTTGTATTTCATAACGAAGCCCCGTCATTCCAATAAATGGTCTCCAATCTCAATACCCTCTCCCCCCCACACACATTTTTTTTTGGCTGAAGTCAAAATGGGTGGGTGGTGATGGGTAATGGGTCAGTGAATGGGTGGGGGTGATGGGTAATGAGTGTGGGGTGATGGGTGAGTGAATGGGTGTGGGGCGATGGGTAGTGGGGGAATGGGGTGGGGGTGATGGGTAATGGTGAGTGAATGGGTTGGGGGTGATGGGTAATGGTGAGGGAATATGTGGGGGGTGATGGGTAATGGGTGAGTTAATGGGTTGGTGGTGATGGGTAATGGGGTGAATGAATGGGTTGTGGGTGATGGTAATGGGTGAGTGAATGGGTGGGGTGATGGGTAATGGGTGTGGGGTGATGGATGAGTGAAAGGGTGGGGGGTGATGGGTTGGGGGTGATGGGTGATGGGTGAGGGAATAGGTGGGGGGTGATGGGTAATGAGTGAGTAAATGGGTATGTGGTGATGGGTAATGGGTGAGTGAATGGGTGGGGTGTGATGGGTAATGGGTGAGTGAATGGGTGGGGGGTCATGGGTAATGGGTGAGTGAATGGGTTGGGGTGATGGGAAATGGGTGATTGATTGATTTAATGCCAAAAAGGTGAATGTGCCAGACAAGGGAAATGGGTGAACGAATGGGGTGTGGGTGATGGGTAATGGGTGAGTGAATGGGTGGGGGGGTGATGGGTAATGGGTGAGTGAATGGGTGTGTTGTGATGGGTAATGGGTGAGTGGAGAAATTCCCTCCCTTCTTTGATTCCTTATTTCTTTCCTCGTCAGTTCCTCTTCTGACTCTCTTCATCCCTCCAATTTCTTCATCCCTCCAGTTTCTCCTTACTCCTTATTCCTCCTTTCCTTCTCTCATATCTCCTTCCTTCCCTATCTCCCACCTTCCATTATCACCCCATCATCACAAAAAGGAGGAGCGATTCCCCCTCTATCTGCACGGGCGATTTTCAGTGCGTGCACCAACCGCTAGATCGCTGTCGTCCATGAAATCAAATAGCGCGCCATGTTATATCGCCCGAGTGACCCGTCTCGGTGAAGCTCTCTGGTATAACTTCCCATTCAGATCCATTGAACTGTGGAATAACCTGGATAAGGGGGTGGTACATGCCATGAATATTAACGACTTCAAAGTCAAGCTGTATAATAGTAGTTTTGGAGACGGACAGTACGAGCTTAGTTCTTTTCCTGTAATCAGACTAGATGAATACAGACATACACACACACACACACACACAACACACACCACACACACACACACACACCAACACCACACACACACACGTCACACACACGTCACACACACGTCACACACACGACGTCACACACACACACACACACACACACACACACGTCACACAAACACACACACACATACACACACACACACACACACAGTCACCTGCAGGGGCACCCGTGAAGCCAGCCTAAGAAGGGCCAGGTCGTGGTAGGCCTCGGGGTAGGTGTAACCAGGGTAGGGCAATATCTCAGTCACATCAAAGTCTTGGTGATTCGCACCGTCGTTGTCGTCCTTGTAGTTGTGTTCACCAAGGCGCACCACCTCAGGCTTCCTGCAAAGGGGTGGTGGTGGAAGTGGAGGTGTTTGCGCGTTGTGTGGGCTGCTTTTGTTACTGAAAATTGAAGCCAATATTCAATGCTCCGGGTGCGTCACTCACTTGTCGAAGAAGCAGTGGAGTGCAGACAGGACCCAGTGCTCGTTGATCAACACTGCCCCGCAGAACCATGTGATGGCCTCGCCCTGCCGCTCACCAACCAGCGCCTGTACAGGAAACAAGACACTTGCTAGTTGGTGCTGCATTTAAAGGAGTGTTGCTCAGTTTGAAAACAACAGAGCTGGTAACTTTTCTTACTAACCATCCAAGGCCATGCGTTCTCCAAGGCCATCACGCTCCCTGCAGCTTTATAATAGGTAAGTTCAAAATCTGTACGATATTCAAAGTTTTGAGTCGCGATGAAGTCTTCAACGAAAGGTAAATCTTCTGGATCTATATAGATTTTCCTTTCAGCATCCAGGAAGTTAAATGATGATGTTAACGCATTTCTTGTATTTTTTCCACATTCTGTAAAGCAAAAATAATCGTGTTATGAATTTAATAATAATAATATTGAAGCGAATACTTTGTTTATTCATAGACTATAACATGGCTTCGGCAATTGTTGTGCTTCGGTTATGACTCACGGAATGTTGGTGGTGGCGGTGCTATGTCCGTGACGGGCTGAGTGCCGACACCTGTAAGAGAGCGGTGTTAGCATGACCTTGCCTGCCAGCAATCAGTACACCACGCCATAGTCCTCCCCGCACACCAAACTATACTCGTACTTTCAAGCAAGTGATTGATCTCAATTAGTTGTAGTTTTCTGATTTTCTTCGATCGCCCCTCCACCCCTCCCTTGCACCAACGTCCCCAACACTCGCGTCACACTCACGCGAGACGGCGGGGCAGCATACCACAGGAAGTTTGCCTTGAAAGCCGCACGGGACGGGCGGGTTGTGGCGAAAGTCGGGGTAAAAAGGTAGGTTGGTAAAGTCACAGCGGCGTATGTCCGTGCACCTGGCCGGCGCCCCTGAGTGCGTGGTGCAGGCGTCCCCCTCCTTCAGCGTCACGGTAACAGGAAACACGCTGGGACTCCCGCCTTGTAGGGGGCCAGCTAACGCGGCAAAAGGAAAAATATACTTGTGGCATAACGTTACACAACCTTTTATCAGTACAAATGAAGAGAATAATTATTGATATAGCACTGTTATGATAGTAAAGGTGTGTTCGTACCTGTGGCTGCGCTCAACACCGCCGCCACGAGGCACCAAGACAGTGCCCTGGAGACGTCCATACCGCCGTGGTGCTGGACGCGCCGGTACTGCCGCCCGCCGCTTTGCCTCACACTTTTATAACCTGCTTTGCTCTCTCATTACCTGTTTCCACACTAGGGTTTTTCCTACCACGAACTTGATCTTGACAAATCTGCCCCAGAATAAATAAATGAATAAATAAATATATAAAATATGCAAGCTCACGGTGAACTTCCATTTTCTTTTACATTATTTAAAATCATTGGATATAATATTTTTCATGCCCGATGCAATCCCCCCGCCGAGGCGTGCCACGTGTGCCCCGGTGGCCCGGTACCCGAGCCTGCCGCTGCCCCGGGGGACTTTCCCTCGAGACGCACACGACCAGCTGCCACGAGATACCAACAAACACGGAAATATTTTTGAAATCTTGGAAAGTCCTACTGATATTAATGTCTTTTGTAAGAAGTTCTTAAAGTTTCGTGGTTTGTTGATGATGTTGAAGGAATTATTACACCTGAAGTAAACTGACGAATCGACGATCTCTATTGAAATAGTTTGAGGATTTATTTGAGGCCATTAACATAAGTGTAGAAAGCTTTGAGGTGAGGATAAAAGCGTGTGTGTGTATGTGCGACACCTTGAAAAGCAAATAACGGAGCCTTAGTACATCTGAGGATGTACTTTTGTGAATCCTAGTGTCGCCATAACCTTTCCGACCTTGTCCTCAGCGGTCCATGAATGATCGTGGTGGGCTATAGAGATCATTATGGGAATATCGATAACCATGATGTCATTATGAGGATTATGTCATTTATTATTACTATCATTATTATTATCATCTTTATCATTATATGCATTGTCCTTATTATTAGTATTATCATTATATGTCGTGGCCCCAAATTAAGGGGAAGACAGGGAGCTGAAATATATCTCTTAACAACACACAACTCATTACTTTACTCACACGTCAAGTTGTCCAAGGGTTAAGGCGACATGGGTTCGTCCGTGAGGTTACAACACACAGCTCCTTTATCATTCATTTATCACATAAATGACCATCATTACTAAAATGTCTAACACATGAATACTAGTCAACATAAGGCACATACTATATTTAGTTTTATTCACAGTGGCACCGCACTACCACATTCAGTGATTAAAACAACATGAATAAAGCCTTACTATCACTCTAAAGTCATTCACTACTCTTAATAACCTATTCAGTGCCATGGAAAACTCGGTGTATACGTGTACGTACAAGACAAAGAAGTTGGCGGTGTCTTGCATCCGTCACGCTCCTTGATAAATTTCGTTTAATTCCCTCCCGGCGCTTCCTATGGGGAATGATTGAAAAAAATTGATGTCTGGGAACTCGTTCACGGCCTTGACTTCCTGCTTGCAGTTTTTCAAATCATTAGTCATTAATGGTCAGTGACCAGGACATATTGCATCTTATCGTCACTCCCGGCTTGATTCCCCAAAGCGTCACCAAAACATTTCGGGAAAGTGTTTTCGTTCAGTTGGATATGGGGCCTGAGCCACAGTTGACTGCAGACCACATCACCCGTATTCACAGCTTATATAAGATCGGTTTTAGTTCAAAAGAAATTGTGAGAGAGACTGGGTAACTCAACGAAAGGTTGAGCGGTGGGTAAAAAAATTGCGAGACTTTACGGATGTAACGAGACACACTCCTTACACACACTGTACCCAGTAACTGTGGGTTTATTGACTTTAATTATCTTGCTGTTTTGGTAGGAGATTTCACTAGCTGTCTTTTGATAATATTCAAAGTTTTCTTTGAAACTTTTTTCATGCGTCCAGGACGAGAAAAGTGCGTTAGACTTTCAGCCGTTGGCGAGTCTCGTGATTTTTTAACCCACCGCTCAACCTTTCGTTGAGCAACCCAGTCTCCCTCACAATTTCTTTTTGAACTAAAACCGATCTTATATAAGCTGTGAATACGGGTGATCTGGTCTGCAGTCAACTGTGGCTCAAGCCCCATATCCAACTGAGCGAAAACACTTTCCCGAAATGTTTTGGTGACGTTTTGGGAAATCAAGCCGGGAGTGACGATAAGATGCAATATGTCCTGGTCACTGACCATTGACCCTTAACAAGCTAAGGGTATGCTTTATACACCTAAGCCCTGGGCGAAGGGTATGGTCATTTTGACGACCCTTGCATAAATCGATAAAAACTACATCAGCGTGTAGGGAATGTTGTAGCGCACCCGGTCATATATATTTGACCCCCCAAAATATGTCTGGGGGGGGTGGGGGGGGCGGTCCGTAGTTGAAAAATGTGGCGCGAACTGCATCGTATGGCTAGATTGGTGTCGCGCGGCGAGATTTCCCTGGCGAATATTCGCCCGGTCAGGGGGTAGAAGTACAGGGAGGAGAGGGTGGGTTAGAGCGTAATATCGCGTATATCTCGTATATCTCGCATGCGCTCGCATATGCTCTCGCATATCTCGAGTTGCCATGTTGTACTACGCACACACCAATTTGTAGCCGCCTGGGTTAAAGCCCGCGGTTTTGGTATGCCTTTAAAAACCCCGCTCTTAAGAGGCCACCCGCAGCCCACCACAGAAACCTCTTAAGAGTCCACCCGCAGCCCATGGGTTAATGACTAATGATTTGAAAAACTGCAAGCAGAAAGTCAAGGCCGTGAGTGAGTTCCCAGACAACTTTTTTTTTTCAATCATTCCCCATAGGAAGCGCCGGGAGAGAATTAAACGAAATTTGTCAAGGAGCGTGACGAATGCAAGACACCGCCAACTTCTTTGTCTTCCACTGTACACGTACACTCATTAGTGATGCTGTACTATTCACTGTACACAAACTATAGGCTTTAGCTACACCAGGACAAAAACTGCGAAATTACTTACTGTCAACAAGACGTTCCAAGCCAGGCGATGCGCGCAGGTATTTTCCTCCCTTGTACAGCTGTGCCATGGTCTCGGCTGGATCCCGCTTATGCTAAAGAGAGGGAGCTTCTGTTCTACACTTTAGGTAGAGACCGTAGAGCTCTTCACTGGATGTCTCCCTATATATCTATTCGCTACAATTTGACCTTCGAAAAGGTAGCTATAGGTAGTCGCTTAGTTACTGCTGTGTAGTGATAGTCGCGTTTCCCAGTGCTAAGTCTAATTCTTAAACTAGAAGAGCATTAGAATCATTTTCCTCCACTGGTGTGACCATTGTCGCAAGTGTCTGTGAGTATATGAAGACTCCTCCCATTTCCCTAAGGGGGGAAAGGTAGGAATTTTAAGGTTAATGATACCTTTGCGTGTCCTCTTTTCCAGTGTTTGTACGGGTTAAGATGTTATCAGCTTTTTCACTGTCAGTCGTGGTGGGAGGTGTAGGAATTATAATTAAATTGAAGTGAACTCGCCTTGCAATTAACCCAAGAACTACCTAGACTGCAAGGCTACCCTATTTAGACGCTAACTAAGGTATACTCAGCAGTGGTAGATGGGTTGAATGTTTGAAGGCTTGATTATTATTTGCGAGAATAGAAGTGGCTGGTGTGGGGCACTGGTGGATGGTTGTATGGTGCACGTGTCTAATGGCGGCGACGGTAACTTTTCAAAGTCCCATCGCTTGAATTAATCCCGGGCGCGGCACTGTCTAATGGTGTTATACCACGTCCTTTTTCCACTAACCGATTGATCGGTTATGTTGGCTCACACATATTCAGATGATGAGCGTGATTACACCTTAGTGTACAATCAAGAGAGTGACTACACCTTAATAGTGTAAAATCTAGAGCATGACTGCTGCCTTGACCGAAAACCCTGATCAAGTCGGCTGGAGCTACACACGTGTACGTTTCAATAATATTTCCTCCTACACGTGGAGGTTCCAATATTTTTTCCTCACAACTCTTATATTATGTTAACCCTTTGATTAATTGTGGTACTAGTTAATACCACAAGAATTATATTACTATATTTAATGTATCTTAATTTATACCCAATTCTATAATAATATATACATAAGTGGAATTTTACTCACCTCCCCTGTTAACAGGGGAGGTGAATCCCACCATACTATTCTCCCGATTAGAGAACGGTTTTAGTGGATAATTTCCACAACTGGGGGCCGGCGAAAAATTAAGTTTTGCTTCAGGTGATTTGACCCCCTTTTATGAGGTTTCACCCTCCAAGTGGTTTTACACTTTAAAGCAGCCTGCCTCCGAGGTCGGGAGTCCCCTAAGCCGGCCTGCCAAGACGCAGACTTAGGGTCCTCCTTTACCCCATCAGCTAACTCCTGGGGGAATAAAATTATTTACCGTCCGCACACATCGTTGTCACCTCACTAGTAACTCCACTGACCTCACAATCCCCTTTCCATCAGTATGCAGTTTTGCTATTTTTCCTAGAGGCCATTGCGAACGAGGCATATCTCCCCTAAGGATTACTATATCTCCTACTTTAATTGGACTTTGATTTTCTGGCTGTTGAGCCCCATAAAACTTTTCTCTTAAACTCGGTAAATAATCTGCACTCCAATGCTTATCCCATGACCTTAAAATTTTATTTAAGGTGTGATAACCTTCCCAGAGATGTTGAGCCGGGTCATTTATTGTAGGATGTTGTATATCTTCCCTTGTTTCTATTAAAGGAAAAGGTTCCAGTCTTCTCCCATAAATTAAATGTGAGGGAGTAAGAGCTTCTATATTTACTGATGAATCATCTAAGTAGGTTAAGGGTCAGTTATTGATACGGGTCTCAATCTCAGTCACTATGGTTTTCAGGTCTTCTAGACCTATCTTTGTTTTGTGGAGAGTTTTCCTAAGACAAAACTTAACTATGCCAATCATTCTCTCTGTGAAACCATTTTGCCAAGGAGCTCTAGGGGTAGTAAAAGTCCATAAGCATTTCCTTAACTCAAGAGATTTTTGTACTGATGGATGATTTAATATTTCTAACAATATGGGGGAGGCTCCTACGAAGTTAGTAGCATTATCACTAATCAATCACCGAGGACACGACCGCCGAGCCACAAATCGCCGGAACACTTGAATAAAGGTTTCGGCACTTAAATCATCAGCAATTTCTAAATGAACAGTCCTTGTAGAGGTGCAAGTGAACAAGCAGATATATACTTTCTTGGGGGGAGCATTATCTCCTGTAATTATTATTGCCCGGGTATAGTCGACACCAGCTACCTCAAATGGTTTTAATAGTTGTACTCGATCCATGGGGAGTTCAGGGGGTCCGGGATAGGTGATTAGTCTTCCCTCATATCTCTTGCATTTGACACAAGATTTGAGGTAGTATTTAACTGCCTGTCTATCCTGTGGTATCCAAAATTCCCTCCTGAGATAGGCTAATGTGTCAGCCATTCCGCCATGTAACGAGTTCCCATGAGATTCATTCACTAACAATTTAGTAAGATGATGACGTTTGGGAATTAGCATGGGATTGCAGGTTTTATCGGGAAGATCAGCATTCAAATTCTTCCTCGACACCTAATGATGCCCTCATTATCTAGGTACAGACCTAATGATTTGATAAATTTGTTCCTACGGGGGCTGGCTGAGGCTAAGAGCTGATATTCCTCAGGAAATTCCTGATTTTGTATTGTTCTAACCCAAAACATCAAAGGATCAGAACTATCCCTCTTTATGAATTTGAAGACTAATTTAGTAGTCTTTAATAGTTTGCTTAATAAGGAAAACCTTTTCATATCTATAACAGGAACTGGGATCAATATAGGTTCCATAATTATATCTTCTGATATGTCTGACTCACTATAGACCTTTTAATTAGGCCATTCATTATTATTTTTCAGCCAGGTAGGACCTTTAAGCCATAATCCTGTATTTAGTTTGAGGATAGTTGTTCCTCTGGACAAATATCAGCTGGGTTTTCCTTGGTATCAACATGATTATAGTGAAATGTGGAACCTAAATCATTTATCTTACCAACACGATTCCTTACATAAGGGATTTTTGTATTATGTTTCACTAACCAGTGTAGGCAAATTTCACTATCGGTCCACATATATACCTCACCAATATGTAATGAATTACTTAGATATTGTGCTAATTTAGTGCCTAATTTTAATGCAGTCAGCTCCATTTGAGGCAGGGTTCTAGGCTTAATTGGGGCAACCCGAGCCTTAGACATAATTAAATTACATTCCTCTCCTGCTTTAAGATAGGCACCGTATGCACTTTTTGAAGCATCACAAAATATATGTAATTGCTGGGGTTGTTACCCATTAGTATTTATTCTCCTATTTATGTGAACTTCATTTATTTTATTGAACTCAGATTTTATAGTCTCCCATTCTGTTGTATATTTCCCATCAAGGGGGTATCCCAATCGAGGTGTTCTCCCCAGGCCTTTTGTATTAGACATTTACCCCTTATAATTATTGGGCTCACTATGCCCAAGGGGTCAAATGTTTGGCTGACCTGACTTAAGAGTGTTCTCTTTGTTAGGACTACATCAGAATAATCTGGACACTTTAAATCTTAGTTCATCAGTCATTACATTCCACCATAATCCTATCACTGATTGGCCCTCTGGTGGCGTATAATTAAGGAAATCCTTCCTGATTATCCCTTTTAGCCTTGGATAATTAGTATTCCAACTCTGTAAGGGGAGGCTGGCCTTCCTGCACTCTTTATTAGCCAGGTTATAAATTTGTATTAGTTCTTCCTCTGAATTTATCGTCCCCTGCAAATTATCCATATAGAAGTTCTTCCCTAATTCTGGGCTATCAGAACCTTTAAAACGGGACTGTAATGTTTTATTTAATAAAAAGGGGCTTGAGCAAGAACCAAAAAGAACTGACTTAAACCTATACGTGGCTAGGGGGCTGTCTTCCTGATATATATTTTCAGGCGATAGGAATTTTGTGAAATTTCTGTCTTCTTCCCTTAGATCTAATCTTAGGAAAGCTTTAGAGATATCAGCCACATAGGCGAATTTATCTGTTCTGAATTTTACTAGGACATCTCCTAGATTGGACAAGAGATTCGGTCCTGTCTGAAGGCAGTCATTTAAGCTAGCATCTTGTTTAGTTTTGAAACTACAATTGAAAACTATTCTAATGGGGGTGGTTGATGAATCTTTGGCCACTGCATGGTGGGGTAAATAATGTCCTATATTATGATTTACTGCTTCGTCCAGTTTTTTGATAAAGTCATCCTTTAATTGATCTTAAAACATCTTATCATAGCACTCCAATTTAAACTGAATTTTCTTCAATTTTCTTATTGAACTAGTTAATTGGCTCTTAACTTTGTGATAATTGGAAGGTAACACAGGGGCGTCTATTTGCCAAAGGTAGTCCTACTTCATATTTACCATTTACATAATTGACAGTGTGATTATAGTGATCTAGAGTATTTTGATCCTCTTTGGGTAACTGTTAAGGTATGATACCAATAGTTTCTAGATCCCATAATTTATGCACGGGGATATCCCCTTCTTCCAATAACTCGTTGATTTGAGTTGGTACTAATGAAGTTCCAATTCTAGCAACCAAGAGGGGTTGTGCATGACTAAGAATTAATTCCTCTTGTTCAAGCTAGTGAGTGGTTTGTGGGATAGGTCCTATTATAACATTACCACCGGCACTGGTGAACATAGAAATGTTATATCTTTTGATGACCATACTTAGGTATCGCCCAAAATAATCAGCGCCTATTTTTAATTGGTATGGAAACATCAACATCCTCAAAGGTATTTCTAAGTAGTCTAACACCTTTCTCTTTCAACATTTCAGCTTTAGATTTTAGTCCTTTTACAGTTAAATTTATACCGATGTTATTAACTACAGCAGCTACCCTACATTTATAATTTCCTAATTGGACTAGTGGTCGAACAATGTCAAAATTTTTAGCTTTTTTGTTGGCCAGAAAGTCCGAAATGGCTAAGTTCACCTTGCTAACTATAGGTAGTTGTAATAAATCAACTATCTCTCCACTAATAAATGATCTTTGTGCACCACTGTCAAACATTGTTTTCACAATGGCCGAATTACCATTGTGGCTCACCTTCAATTCTGCCATAGGGACAGCGGATGAACTACTCATATTAGTTACGGCCATTTTAACGACCGTAGGGTTTGTTCTCACATCACCATTAGGACATAAGGCTATGTGATTAATGGAATTTCTACACTTCTTACAAGTACCCAGACTAATAGGACAGGCTTTTATTGCATGTTTACCACTAAGGCAGGTTAGGCAGTTTCCCAGGTCCATTAACCTTTTGAGCCTAGTGGAACAATCTGGGTATATATTACAAGTGGAGAGTGGATGTTCTTCCTCGCAGAAAACACATTTTTTCTGACTTCACTGGTAATAACCCTATATTTAGGAATGGCACCTGTTCTTTGAGTAGGTCTTAGGGGTGGTTTACCGGCTGGTCTAGTTTGAAACTTATCTACCGGTTTTCTTCCCATCGTAGCTTTAAGGCCTGTTCACACGAGGCGTTTTCAACCACCGCGCGGTAGCAAACGCGCGGTAGCAAAGTCAATGGTAACCTATGGGATCGTTCACACGTAACGGCGGCGGCTTGCCAACCGCGGCGTTACCGCCATACTCCTCGCAAACACGCGGTTGGCGGGCAGTTCGAGATACATTGCCACAAATAATATACAAACGCCGCGGTTGGAAACGCCTCGTTTGTACGATTACAGCGTTTTTAGGCGCGGTGGCCGCCACGGTTGAAAACGCCTCGTGTTTCCCGCTCCCGCTCCTACTAACGCCTTAGTAGGAGCGGGATAACTACCCACCAATGAGGGATCTTTAAACTCTAAAAGTGGCTGATATCGCTGATTAACCTTAGGTCTAGTTATCTCAATCTCCCTGTGGGGGAGTTCCTGCTCAATACCTTGCAAATGTTTGCACTCTTGTAATAATCCTTCCTCTATCTGTTTGACCGTGAAGTAATTACTATTGTACCTCTGATTCAAGCGGCCTCGCATCCTGGTTGGTAGTTTTCTCCATATCATGATACTGACCATCCAGTCTGACTCTATCAAGGGTTTATGAGCTTCAATGGCTCTTAGTGTGCAATTTAAAGTTATTCTGAACTCTTCCAATTCTCTGTGATTGTGAGAAGGGCTCAGTAGATCCATGAACTTGCAGAAAAGATTCTTTATTATCTGGTCTTTATCCTCATAATATGGTGGTCTATCTAAGAATCTTGAGTGCCACATTATAATTGGCATTTTCTACTGTTAATTCCTTTACCAGCAGATATGCAGGACCTCTCAACTGACCTAACAAATAAGTTAATTTATGCACCCCTGTTAAATCAGTCCTATCATCAATCAATTTGAATTTATCCCAGAATGAATACCAGTTTTCCCCTTCAAAATGGGGCAATGACAAATCTGGTAATTTAAGTTGGGGTAAAGAGGCTTTGGCTGTGGGTTTCTGATCACGCACTAAGTTCTCATATTTGAATACCGTTTCCATGTATTTTGTACATTTTGTATCATACTTGGTCTCATAACACTGGACAACAACATGTTTGCTACTGGAGATGTGTAAAGCGATTTAGACTAATTTGGGTACGCTGATTTCAAAAATCATAACCGTTTTGCTGTATCACGTCAGGATTTTGAGTTACAGAAATACTCCCATTGCCTAGAAGTCAGGATTTCAATGAAATTTACAAAAATTCATTTATTCATTTATTTCATCATGAATGCTTCAATTCCATATGTCTTTAACATGCCTATTTCGTAAGAGGTGGTAGGCTGCAGACTGCACTCTGAAGGTCGCTGTCTGTAGCTAGATTTGTATAGCGTATTGATTGCGGGGTGATGTGGTTGGTTGCGCGTGGTCTAGTTTGTGGCCTTGTGAGCCGTTGGCTGCGCGCAGAACAAAGTCACGCGCTCTTGAGAAACGACTTTCTTTAACACAAACTAGACCACGCACAACCAACCACATCACGCCGCAATCAATACGCTATACAAATCTAGCTACAGACAGCGACCTTTAGAGTGCAGTCTGCAGCCTACCACCTCTTACGTAACTACGATATAACGTACTTATATAACTACTAATTTTTGTTTCTTTCTTTCTTTCAGTTAAACATGAGTAGACTTCCTGTACCAATCATCCAGACAACTTCTGTTATGTCTGTGGTCGGTATACCAAAAAAGATCAACAGCGAAGTGTATCTACGGCAGTGAAAATGAAGGCCGCCTACTTTCACTACTTCGGGTGTAAGGTGGGGGACCAAGGAAAGAGCTGGGCACCACACATCTGCTGCACAAGCTGCCACTCAGCCTTGACTCAGTGGTTGGTGGGCAAGCGCGCGAGCATTCCATTTGCGGTGCCCATGATATGGCGTGAGCCGCAGAATCATCATGATGATTGTTATTTCTGCTGCACAAGCATCGCCGGCTTCAACAGGAAGAATAAAGGCCACATCAAGTACGCTGACTGCGTCTCTGCTCGTAAACCTGTGCCTCATGATGACGAGAACCCCGTTCCAACATGTCCAGCTGATCAGAACATAACTGTAAGCAGTGGCGAAGAGGATGGTGATGAACCTTTTGAACCCGACACTCAAGAACAAGAACAACACCTTCTGAACCAGGGAGAGTTAAATGATCTTGTAAGAGTCTCTCGCTGTCAAAGGCGAAGGCAGAGCTGCTTGGATCAAGGCTGCAGCAGTGGAATCTACTTGAACCTAACACCAAGATATCCTTGTTCAGAGCACGTCACAGCGACATGGCTCAGTTCTTTGAGATGAAGACACGATGACATTCGCAGTGACATCAACGGTCTGTTGAAAGAACTTGGGTGTGATCACGATCCTGCAGACTGGCGCCTCTTCATCGACTCGGGGAAGAACAGCTTGAAGGCTGTTTTGCTCCACAATGGCAACAAGAAACCATCAGTCCCACTGGCTCACGCGTTCGGCATGAAAGAGACCTATGAGACTATGCGGCAGCTGCTTGATTCCATCAAGTACAATGACTTCAACTGGCACATCTGCGGAGACTTGAAAGTGGTGGCGCTGTTGTTAGGGCTGCAGTCAGGCTACACGAAATACATGTGCTTCTTTGTCTCTGGGATAGCAGAGACGACAAGAATCACTGGACGAAGAATGATTGGAAAGAGCGGACGGAGCATGTACCTGGTCGATACAACGTGAAGCATGTCGCCCTTGTCGACCCAGCCAAGATTTTCCTTCCACCACTACCACATAAAGCTCGGCTTGATGAAGAATTTTGTACGGCAATGGATCTGAATGGGCGTGGGTTTTTTATACCTGAAGGAGAAGTTTGGCAACACCTTGTCGGAGGCTAAGATCAAGGCTGGTGTCTTTGTTGGACCGCAAATCCGAGAGGTAATGAAGGACGAAACTTTTCCGACAACTCTAAACCCAAAGAGCTGGCAGCGTGGAGGAGCTTCAAAGCTGTGACGGACAACTTCTTGGGGAACGAGCGCGCGGACAACTATGAAGAAATAGTGCAGCAGCTGCTGGAGTCCTTCAGGAAACTTGGCTCCAGGATGTCCCTGAAGATCCATTTCCTACACCAGCACCTGAACTTCTTCCCTGACAACTTGGGAGCTGTCTCGGACGAGCACGGCGAGCGATTCCACCAAGAGATTTCACTCATGGAGACGCGTTACCAAGGGCGGCACAACCCGAACATGATGGGCGACTTCTGCTGGTTCCCTGCATCGTGAAACTGACACAGAGCAGCACAAACGCAAAGCCAAATGCCTAAAGCATTTTTAATTACATTCTAGTAGAGTTTTTCTGTAATTTCTATAATTTTGAAGCATTCATGATGAAATAAATGAATAAATGAATTTTTGTAAATTTCATTGAAATCCTGACTTCTAGGCAATGGGAGTATTTCTGTAACTCAAAATCCTGACGTGATACAGCAAAACGGTTATGATTTTTGAAATCAGCGTACCCAAATTAGTCTAAATCACTTTACACATCTCCAGTAATAAAAAAAATTTGAAATTTGTTGTCCAGTGTAATTAATTAATTCTTTATCCCCAGCTTCTGATGATTGGAAGTAAGCCTCTTCATAATTATCCCATTTAGTTTTTAACATTAGCAGACCTGTATTTAAACTATTATAGTCAATAGGGATAGTCTCAGCTGCTTCCTCACACTTTTTATATACTCGTGTAAGCCATCCTAATTTAGCCGATAATGCTTTAGCTCCTTCCGCCATGATTTAATTGATAATTAAATGCAAATAAAAAAAAAGTTTGGATACAAGTTTACGAGTTAGGGTTCCCTAGTTTCATGATTTAAGTCTAAGTGGTGGATGTGCCGTTGACTCGGCCTACCAAGGCGCGAAGACAGGCCTATAACCATCCATCACTTTATTTAATGCAACTACAACTAACCTCGGAAACATTGCTGTTGGCAGATGGTAGCTTACCAATGCGGCCTGTGTGCCGTGGCTGTCTGTGACACGGCGGGCGAGTCGAGGTGGCCAAGTCAAGGTTGTTTCCCAGAGGGGGCGGGGGAAACTGGTGGTTATATCGCTTTAATCAGACCAGTATCCTCCTAGTGCTTGGATAGCATCCCACTCCCCTATCTGACGCTTTATGAAATTTATAATCTTGGCTTTTACAAAATAACAAACTCTCCTTGTCCAGTGCACCCCATCTCGGGAAAGATCTACCTCGAAAGGCTGTGCGTTGAAATGTACTACTGCATAACCTTTCAATTCCCTTTTCAAAACCCTATTTATAGCCTCCTTGACCCTATCATACCTCAGTTGGCTCACCAGGTGATGTCTAGGAGAGCTGTTGGTCTTTCTAGGCTCTATGAAACACAATCCTACTTGACTGCCACATTTATCTTCTATTTTCTTAACTATATGTTTTATGTTATTATGATGACTCAGGGGCTACAATTGTCATTTATATAGTAACCCCCCTGAAAGAGAACTGTGAGGTCATGAGGCCACTGAAGTACTTCATTTAGACGTGCGTCTGTGTCAAATAGATCAGCCCGACCACCGGGTGCCAAGAAAAGCTTGACTTCCACACCTTCCACCGCCAGTCGCTGAGGGCATAAATTATGCCCTACAACGGCCACCCTGTACATTCCCGCAGATAATCCTCACTCGAGGCACCAAATGTAGGAATTATAATTAAATTGATGTGAACTCACCTTGCAATTAACCCAAGAACTACCTAGACTGCAAGGCTACCCTATTTAGACGCTAACTAAAGTATACTCAGCAGTGGTAGATGGGTTGAATGTTTGAAGGCTTGATTATTATTTGCGAGAGTAGAAGTGGCTGGTGTGGGGCACTGGTGGATGGTTGTATGGTGCACGTGTCTAATGGCGGCGACGGTAACTTTTCAAAGTCCCATCGCTTGAATTAATCCCGGGCGCGGCACTGTCTTATGGTGTTATACCACGTCCCTTTTCTACTAGCCGATTGATCGGTTATGTTGGCTCATACATAATGAGCGTGACTACACCTTAGTGTACAATCAAGAGAGTGACTACACCTTAATAGTGTAAGATCTAGAGCGTGACTGCTGCTTTGACCGAAAACCCTGATCAAGTCGGCTGGAGCTACACACGCGTGTACGTTCCAATAATGTTTCCTCCTACACGTGGAGGTTCCAATATTTTTTCCTCACAACTCTTATATTATGTTAACCCTTTGATAAATTATTGTACTCACTTATTTTACTCACCTCCCCTGTTGACAGGGGAGGGGGATCCCACCATACCATTCTCCCAATTAGAGAACGGTTTTAGTGGATAGTTTCCACAGGAGGGATCACTTGTCCCTTGCTGAGTCACAACAACTTACAAGGATGCACACTCCTTGCCACTATCATCTCGTCCAGTCCATTCCAGGCACCATACTTCTATAGCTGTACTTCTTTCTGTGACTGAAGTAACGTGTTCAAACTGGTAAAACGTAGATTTGAAAAAGGAAAAGGGAGAAACTGGTTCACAAATAGGGTGGTAAATTATTGGAATGGACTCAATCTTCAGGTAGTTAGTGTGGTGTCATTAGGGAGCTTTAAAAGGAGACCGGACAATTTCATGGATGGGAACGAAAGGTGGATGTAGGTAGTGTTAAGTAACAGGAACTACCATGTGTAGGTCTCGCGGCCTCTTGTAGCTTCCCTATTTTCTTATGTTCTTCTTAAGGAAATGCGTCCATCTGCTTATTACCCATTCTGTATACTTGTACACTGGCGATGCTTTGGGGCTGTTGTGAGGGAGGGAAGGCTTGTTGGGAGGCTTAATCAATATACTTGAGTCGTCGCAGAATTGGTATCTTTTTCTAGTGTCTTCATGTGTCTTTTCTCCTTCAAGTACTGTTGACAGGATAATTATGAAAGTTTAGTGTGGGAAAGTATGTTAACCCAAGCTTGGGACCTCTACGTTGGTGGGAAGATAAAGGATGGGGGAGGTTGGAGGGAGAGAGTAAGTACAGATGATGAATTTGACATTGGAGTGAACTTGAAACTTCCAGAGTGCGGGGGGGGGGGGGGGGAGAAGGGGGAGGAGGGAGTTTGGAGATAAGAAAGAATGTGTAGAGACCCTGCAGATAGTGTTGGGCTCCACCTTGAGGGCTGTGTACGCCAAGGCCCCAGAATATCCTTTAGGAAAAACTCGTGAATCCGGATGAACTCTTAAAAGTAAATAATTTCTAAGTTAGGCCAAACCCACCTCTGGTAAGATTCTCATGCAAATCCGTCCGAAACTTTTTGCGTAACTCTATTAACAAACAATCAGATTGGCAATCAAAGAAACAAACAAACAAAAGATGTCCGAGACTGATAATCGTGCGTCATACTTGTGTTTGGGGAGTCTGTTCGCTGCTAACGAGGAACCTTTACCTGGAATCAAACATACTCACATACAATGAATGTAATGTTTATTTGCATCGAGGTGTTTTCTTCCACAATTCCAAGTGGTTATCATGAAAGTTTCCTCGGATGGCCCGCTCATTACCACCTCCAAGACAGTCTGTGGATTTAGAAGACTGTGAACGCGACCTTCTTGATCCAGGCGAGGTAGGGCGGGTAACGCAGGTTGGCGTACTGGCCGGGGTAGTCCTTGTGGCCGCAGCCGTAGCCTTGGGACACGATGCCTGCCAGCACAAAGAGTTCATTGGTGTCCTGAGACATCAGGGGCCCGCCCGAGTCACCTTGAGGGAGGAGTAACACCAGGGTCAGATTCGTGACCACATGAGGAAGAGAACTGCACTTGAGCTCACCAGTCACAACAGATCCTTTGAACACCAATCAGTGAGTCACTGGTGCCGTGAGTGTGGCTTGGCAATTACCTGGCAAGCGTCCCGCCCTCCGTCAGGGTGTCCGGCACACAGGGTCTCCTGCCCGATGCCCTGAGGCCAGGTTTCCGCGTAGTGGGGCAAGTTGGAGTAGCTGGTGTCACACCGGGCCGACAAGAACACTGTCATGTTCACGTCCTGCAGGTAGGAGGTGGGTATCCCACCTAATAGAAAGCATGTGGTCAATTATCATTATTGAATTATTGGTTTTATTAGACGTTACAACAAAGTGACTGTCAAAATTGTCAACATATGTTTGTACACAAGTACGTGGCCTTGAATGCACCTAATTCAGTGTCACCGTAGCCAGTGAGCGTCGCTTGGTGGCCTGTGATGTCCACCTCGCTCTCTGCTCCCCACGGCAGGCACACGGGGCTGATGAACTCCTGCCAACGTGAATAAAAGTACTGTCATCAGTAATGTATGTGTGCTTGTGTGTGTGTAGCAGAGGTGGGTACTTCCACAAATATTTCCGCAAACCACAACTTCTGCAATTGCGGAAGTCCTAATTCGTTAGCGGATTTGCGGACAGCTAAAAAAGTGCTGATTTGCTTTTGCGGATATATTTCCGCAAACGCATATGTCCACAATTTCCAAAGCGACCATTCAAAGTTTGAACAGGATTCCTGCGCGGCTGCGCTCGCCGCCCAGGTTGAGTGGAGTACGGCTGGGGACGCTGCTCTCCCGCATCACCATGCGCACAGTTTACAGTGAGCATTCCCAGACGTAAACAAGAGAGATATCTAGAAGTATTACTTCCCATTCAGATCCATTGAACTGTGGAATAACTTGGATAAGAGGGTGTTACATGCCATGAATATTCACGCCTTCAAAGTCAAGCTGGATAATAGTAGTTTTGGAGACGGGACAGTACGAGCTTAGTTCTTTTCCTGTAAATCAGACTAGATGAACACACACACACACACACACACACACACACACACACACACACACACACACACACACACACACACACACACACACACACACACAGGGGCACCCGTGAAGCCAGCCTAAGAAGGGCCAGGTCGTGGTAGGCCTCGGGGTGGGTGTAACCAGGGTAGGGCACCATCTCTTGTCACACCAAAGTCTTGGTGATCCGCACTGTCGTTGTCGTCCTTGTAGTTGTGTTCACCAAGGCGCACCACCTCGGGCTTCCTGCAAAGGGGTTGTAGAGGCTGGCATGAGTCACCTCTCTTGTTTTAAAGCAACCCACCAGCTTAGGCCGACATGGCAACCTGTGACCCTTTTGGTGCGTCCACACTGGCAACATTTTGTCTACAGACAAGTTTAAAACACTGCGAGAAACACAACAGACGACATTTGGAGACATGTCTAGAGACAATGTAAGAGACATTGAGGGTTACAATTGTGGCGGAATGTTGGCAACAAGAGGAGACTATAAGCGCATTTTCGCGGCCGCTCTGGCCCGCTCTGGACTGGGCTAGTCCCGGGCGTCCACTGGTTTTTTTGCGAGGTGCAGGTTAGACCGGGCCTGGAACGAACTTGGCCGGCTGAGCCGATACACAGGACCAGGTTGGACCAGTGTGGGGAAAACTGCGCATGCGCACTACAGTCAGCGGGATAGGCGACCATGAGCTTCTCGTCGCTGCTGATAAGACATGAAACACCTGATGGCCAACCATAAAGACTAAGTATCACAGGGCGTGGTAGTTGTAAAGTCTGCAGCCACGATTAAAAATCAGACACAAAAAGGATATTGACAAGATGGACGCCTGCGCCTCCACAGTTTCCTCCACGCCTCCTGGCAGTTTTCAAGTAACCTTGTGTGCCACAACTGTTCTTCATTCCACTCCTAGCCAGAGTAAGGAAACGAGACTGATGGTACGGGGCCA
Organism: Chionoecetes opilio; assembly: GCA_016584305.1. Classification (NCBI taxonomy): domain Eukaryota; kingdom Metazoa; phylum Arthropoda; class Malacostraca; order Decapoda; family Majidae; genus Chionoecetes; species Chionoecetes opilio. The sequence goes on from JACEEZ010018108.1 coordinate 50,700, forward strand.
TCTCGATTATTTTCGCGACCATCAGTCCACCTGACCACGGCCGGAACTGGACTGAACGCAGGGCGGTGACGTCACGATAAAATGCGCTATTTGTGAGGCCGTCCACTACTGGCCATTTCATGTTCGGCGTGTTGAGCATCGGCCCTCCTTGAATCTATGTTGTATATAGAGTATGGGTAGGATCTCACCATAGGCAAAGTGTGTTCCGCAGTAACAATTCGATTAATTGTACCGTGTGTGGTTCCCCTCGTCCCTCCATGGTCTTTTGTCCTAAGTAGGGCCAGCAACGAGTTGACATATGCCGTCCTGTGTTTCTGTGTGTCTGCCCAGCTATCTCCTCCGACATTAACTCGTCCACACGGTGTTACCAACATAATCACCTAAACATCAGTCCACATGTATACAACCATTGACATCATTCCCGACCTTTCACACTTGTTTTACCTACCATGTTGTATTGTGTTGTTTCCAACGATGTTTGTTGCCAAGTGTGGACGCACCTTTGTGTCCCCGGGCAAATTGAGGGCACGCGCGTTCGACTGGCCCAGAACATATAGGGGAGCACATCTAGTACATCGGGTCGCTTCCTCGCTCACCGCTGTCCTCTTCCCATTAAACAGTCCACTTTGTGGTTCACCCTTAGCAGCCTTTTGCCCCACGTGTGTTTCACTTTAAAGTAATACGTCCAGACTATTTCTCATTTCCTGATTTAATGCTGTCTAAATATGCCTTATCGAATATATCACAATATGCTAGTCACTTTTTGCATTCATCAGCCGTGTTAAATAAACCGCATCAAGTACTGCACAATTCCCCGAGATTTCCCAAACGCTCCTGCACACTAGCATACCCGACGCACATTGGCTCCAGTGATGTCACCCACAGCAGCTCGGGGGGCCCTCCCGCAGTAATCCACAAGCATGTGGACACACAGAAATATTATAGTACTTGAAGAATTTTTGGGTGTTTCTGATATTTTTTTTTTTGCATTTGGCATATTACTTGCATCCTTTTATGGTGCAAGAAGAAAGTTGTGCCTTGCAAAGAGCTTATCATCCGTTCCGGGCACCAATACGGCCACGATATATGTGTGGAGATGGGTTTGTTACGCCAGTGAGCAGGCTGCGGTGATGCAGATTGTCGCTCCTTTTCACCGTGGCGTCATCAGCAAGTTATCTTCTCGCGAGACGGCATATTTTTTTTATAACCCGCGCCTTTCTACAAGCATCGTGTTTTTTATAACGCGAAATAAGGCATTGAAATTAATTCTTTTTTGTTGGATAATATGTTTTGAAGAAATTCACATACATATGCAGACGGAAATAAATGGGTCTGGACGATTACTTTAATAATACAGAAAATGTTAATAGGGAACTATCATTACCTTGCCCACTTTCTCCAAGGTACACACCCGACATGCTGTGACCGGCAAAACTCTGTTCCCCCTGATCGATGTGAAGAAAACTGTTCCTGTTTCCCCACCACAACAGTTTGGATGGTGGCAGTGTAATATCTCCAAATCAACTTACGTCAGAGGGCCGTAAGTTACTGTGGCCGTGGCCTCCCATTCCAAACCCTGACCTTCAAAACGGGCCGCCACACATGTGGTTCGGTGGAGGTGTTTGCGCTGCTGTGGTGGGTTTCTTTTGTTACTGAAATTGTAGCCAATATTCACATGCTCCGTGTGCGTCACTACGTTGTGGAAGAAGCTGGATTGCAGATAGGACACATGTTCGTTGGATCAACACTGCCCCGCAGAACCATGTGATGGCCTCTTCTAGCCTTGCCCGCTCACCAACCAAGACGCCTGTACAGAAACACGACACCTTGCTGTTTTGTGGTGCTTCATTTAAGTCAATTGAGCTCTAATGGTAACTATAGATCAAATATACTTTTTTCTCTTACTCCCAAGGACAAATGCGGTTCTTATCGGGGCTCGCTTTCATTTTACCCGATTATACCTGCAACGCAGGCACCCCATCTCGATAAGAATCCTCTGTCCGCTCTCGCCAGTTGTGTTCCGTCTTGTTGGTAGCATAAGGAGGACGTCAAACTCGTCATGTTCTACATATATATGTTTCCCATCTTTGTAAAGTACGGATAAATAGAGGAAATGTTGTTGTATTTCTTCAACATTCTGTAAGAAAAATTATTCGTGTCACATCTTGATGTAATATCTAGACGGATTTTTTTTTCTTTCATTTTATTCACTGCGATGTGTGTGTTCGGTTGAATACTCACGGATGTTTGTGGTGGCGGTTGCTATGATCCGTGCGGCCTGAGGGGCGACACCTGTACACGAGAGACTGAGGTGTTTAGCGTGACTTGGCCAGGACAGCCTTGCCCTTCCTTGTCCGAAGATGTGTCTCCAAAATGTTTGGATAGTATCGCAAGCAACGTCCACAATACAAGTCTAAAATCCAGATATATTCCTAGTAATCAAACGTAGTCTTGCAGAACACAGCCGCAGCTTATCTTACAGTACGGTTTTCAGCCTACAGAATGTACGCCGTCGAGTTTGGTAATGGTGATCCCTGTACAACAAGAACTTATACAGTGGTGATTTCCCGTAGATGGTGTGACAAAGCAAGAATCGTGTAAATTATTCCACGTCACATACCTATAGGTTTTACCGCAGCACATCCAGCGAAAGCGTGGCAATCTTTTATGGTCCACATCTTGCGCGGTTCAACCAAAGTCGTGCCGTGTTTGAAAGCCGCAGGCTCGAACACACGTCCCCCGTCGCCCCGAGTGTGTGGCGCAGTCGTCCCCCCTCGGCATGGTCGCAGCTGGCCGTGGAAGATGATTGCCGGCTGTGCCCCTAGCATAACAACCAGGGTATAGCCAGTCGAGTTCTTCTGGCAGCTCGGCCGGGGAAGATGATGGCGTTGGCCCCTGTGCAAAGGGGCATGGTAATAGCCCTCAGTCTCGTGTTGTGGAGTAATTGTATAGATAGAGAGATCACATTTAACGCCTAGACTACTGTTGACCAGGACAGGTTCTTATTAACCTAATTAAGACGATGAAGAGGATTGTCATGGTATGGTTTGAAACTGCGGCTCACGTGTTAAAGGAAATTAATTTTTCACGCATGCTTACATACAGTAAATATTACAAATCTTGGAGGCTCTCAGGTGTATGGCCGATTTTCAGTAGAGCCAGAAGCTTTCCTTATAAAACTTATTTGGGCAAATTGTTAACTCCCGGTAGCGATAATGTAGGCTTACTTACTTACGTAATGTCTATACATGCGCACAAACGTACTCGTGTTGCGGTGAGAAGTGTGTTATACATTACACGTCAGCACAGTACACCATTACGTTCCGCAGATTGAGGAACCGTTTCCTCGTGTTTCATTTTGGAGTGACCATTATGCCTCATCAAGACTCACGGACATAAGACATCTACGACTCTACATTAGACTAACTCTCTTGGCTTTGTCCTCATCATACTGAAAAATTTATGCTATAACGATTGGTTGGCGAGCTGTGACTGTGTGAGCCTGCTGAACTCCATTACGAGGAGCTTGGGTAGAAGGGAGAGAGGGAGATACGAGCTGATGGGATAGATAGGGAGGGGGGAGTATGGGGTTTGGCTGGCGGCTTGTGACTCCATAACCAGCTTTGGGAAGGAAAGGCAAAGGGAGGGGATGATGATAGGACTTGAGACACTTCTACCTGATACTCCACTCCCATCTTGTCCTGAAATGAGCCAGGTTATGTACGGGGGTGTATGGGGGTGTTGCCATGGTACAAAGACATCCCACCACCATGCCCCATGACGAGAGCGAGAGAGAGAGAGCAGAGAGAGGAGGAGCAGAGAGAGAGAGATGAAGAGGAGAGAGCGGAGATAGAGAGATCGAGAAGAGAGAGAGAAGTAGAAGAGATTGGCGTTATGTTTTTTTTTCTCTCTCCTACTCTCTCTCTCTCTCTCTCTCTCTCTCTCTCTCGTGAGCCTCTCTCTCTCTCTACTCACTCTGTCTCGTCCCGTTTCCTCTACTCTCGGTCGGTTCTCTCTACAAGGCGCATCTCTCTCATCTCTCTCAGTCTCTCTCAATCTCTCCTCTCTCTCTCGTGTGATGAGTGCTTGGCGTGCGCGTTCGGGGTGTATTTTATTTATGTGTCTTGCGTATCTTAAATGGGTTTCGTGGCTTTTGCGTAGAAAAATAAGAATGAAGAAGCACACAGGAGGATAATGTTTCCAAAAAAATATGGGAAGAAAAGACAAGGGATGAGGGGTGGGACACAAGACCTGTGTAAACATACTTTCCTACTTGCGATGGTGTGTTGTCGGAATACCAGACGAACGTACCGGGAAGATCAGTGTTCTATGTTCCTGCCTCGATATCCCCGCCAACAATAGTGCTTGTGTGGCCCTTCGACCCATGTTTGGATGCTTGTATAGTATACGTATATTAGACAACATGTGATTGCCAACTCAATCGTGTTGTTGGTTTGTGTCGTTGGTCACTGGTCAAGTGCCTCGGGTAGAACCACGTTCCGTGTGCTTCCAACGGTGGTTTGTGTTCCGTGTGTCTCCAACCCTTTTGTGTCTCCGTGAGATTCCAACCCTTTGTGTTCCCATGTGATTCCAACCCTTTTGTGTTTCCGTGTGATTCCAACCCTTTGTGTTCCGTGCGACTCCAAACCCTTTGTGTTTCCGTGTGATTCCAACCCTTGTGTGTTCCGTTGTATTCAACCCTGTGTGTTCCGTGTGATTTCAACCCTTTGGTGTTGCGTGTGATTCCAACCTTTGTGTTCCGTGTGACTCCAACCTTTGTGTTCCGTGTGACTCCAACACCTTTGTTTCCGTGTGATTCCAACCACTGTGTTTCCGTGTGTTCCAACCCTGTGTGTTACCGTGTGATTTCAACCCTTTGTGGTTCCGGTGTGATTCCAACCCTTTGTGTTTCCTTGTGATTTCCTACTCACACTCAATCCACATGCACACAAACGTAAGTCGATGATTCTAACTATGTTTGTGGAATGAGTCAGAAGACGTTACCACAGAGTTTTTCCTGTAATCGATACTCCTAAGTGTTTTTATAGCCAAAACCCCCCTTCAAATTATTCATTTCGACATGGATAAGCCGCTTTACGCACCTACGATTTATTTACGATTTTTTTAGGCTACATCTCATCAAAATTGCATTTTCTAGGAGAGAGAGAGAGAGGCGAGAGAGAGAGCGAGAGAGAGAGAGAGAGAGAGAGAAGAGAGAGAGAGAGAGAGAGAGAGGAGAGAGAGAGAGTAGAGAGAGAGAGAAGAGGTACTGTCCTCTTCTGACGTCGTCAATAACATTCGTAACCCTGTTGGAGAGGAAGAAAAAAAAAATCCGCACGCTTTTTTTTACAACGAGTCGTGTTTACGGAAATAGGCCTGGAAATCATGTATTTTTGGTGGATTAGTGGTTTGAATGCTTAGGGTTTGCCTTGTTCAACTAATAAGCAAAAAAAAAAAACTAGGTCTGGACGATTACTTTAAGGAAATGCTCACCTGCTTATTAAACCATTATACTTAATTCTATAAACCTTCTCTACCTTTCTTTTCTGGATTTATTTCTCTTTCCCAGAATTATCTTCAATTTGTCATCTGTAGTCAGCAATATGCCTTCCTATGACTACATATCTCTCGGATACTGTCAGTGCTGCTGCCATGGTGACGCACTTGTGCGTCTTGTGGCATAGGCGTGGCAGAAATGCCCTGTAGTGGTCCAGGGCCGGGCCGACCATATACTGGTTATCATTTTATTAATGCCATTATTAGTATTTTATTATTATGATTATTAATTATATTTTTTTTATCATCATAATGTAATGTCCCCCATCTTTAACGAGTATTTTATCTTATATAATATTTATGTAAAGAATAAATATTCTTCTGTGGTTCACCTATTTCTGATCCATTTTTCTCGCTATTGGTCAAGTTGTGTGGTGGTTATGGCGCGGCCCTGGACCACCTGTTCCTCTTGGCCTGGCGTAGGCACACCGTACGGGAAACGTAAAACAGACTTTGGGTGATGAGTCTTATATATTGTGTATTAAGAACGTGGCATAACCATCCTGCACACACAGGTAACGACGTTTGTGCATGGTAGCCAGATATTGACCGCCTGTCGATCCCTGTGTTGCTGCCAATGAAGAGGGTTTGTGTCCAAGGCTCCGTGGGGCGCTCAAGAGACCGCATCACTAACCCATAAAAATCCCTCTGCACCCCGCGTTATCCGGTCTCAGTCCTTTCGACTCCCGTGGGGAAATACTCAAAGGGCTGCAAAGGCGACTTCTTGATCCTGGGCGAGGTATGTAGTTCATTATCTCGGGTGTGAGCGGCGGTTCAGGGGTATTTGGGCGTGGACCGGCCGGGTTAGTCCCTGTGGTGTGCCGGCAGCCCGATGCCACGAGACACGATCCTGCCCAACACTAAACGTTTACCCAGGCTTAAGGTGTTCCTAGAGACACCAGGGTGGCCCGCCCGCGTCACTCTCTGACTCAAGGGGAAGAGGCTATAATCAGAGTTAGAGTCGGTGCTGGGTTGATATTAGGTAGAGCCATGGACCTTCCAGCGGTTCTCATACTACTCGGCATCGCCCCGTCTCTTCGCTTGTCTCTCTGTGTGTGTGCTGTCACGGACTAAGTGTGGTTATCATATAGAGTAGCAGGAGGCGTGGGCCGCGAACTCACAGCTGAGTGCCTCGTACTGGGTGTAAAATAAGTCAGGCATGTTTTGTATCGACAATGGTGAATCACCCCTTCCCCTGGCAAGCCCTGTGCCCTCCGCATGCCCATGTGTCTTCCTTCAATCTGTGCGAGCAACTCGCCACAAAATGTTTCCATGGTCAAGTTCGGTAGGCCTGACTCCTGTTTCTGTTCCTTATTGTGTCACTCTGATAACCTGTATCGTATTCAACTCTTGAGGATAATGTATATATTGACCATTATGTGTCTTTAAGTATGGTGGGTGTAAGTGGTAGTGGCGAGTGAGTGTGGAATAGCGAGGGAGTGACGCACTCTTACGCTCTCTAGTCTTGCGTACAAGCAACGTGCAAGGCGAGTTAGAGGGGGTCGCTGGTTCGTGTCAGATATAATAAAAGGATTCCCATCCTGACCGGTTGACCTGATGCACCAGGTTTCCGCGCGTAGTGGGGAAAGATTAAGGGTAGTGGTGTCCCCGGCCCCGCGAGAAACGCTTGTCAGTGTTCACCTCCTGCATGAAGGAGTTGGTCGTATCTTCCCACCCTATAGACAGCATGGGGTTCAATTATCTTTAGTATTGAAATTAGGTCCCTTCCTTTATCTTGGGCGAGGCCTTTTACAATGTCCCAATAATCCTCCATCGTCAAGGGCTGCTACGTAGAATTATTTGGCCTTTGTATTTACCTATTGTGTGTCGCCGTAGCCGTGAGGCGCACGTGTTGCCCGTGATGTCCACCTCGCCTCTCGCATGGCCCAGGGATGCACACGGGGCCTGATGAACTCCCTGGCCAACCTAAACAAGTCATCTGATAGGTTGTGTGTCCTGTTGTGAGTGTGGTGTGTGTTGTGTGTTATGTGTGTGTGGTGCTGCGGCCCTGCTAGTTTATGGCCGAAAATTTTGCATCTCAACACTTGTCCCAATTACGTTTAAGTGTTCATGACGGGCAGGGGTGGTTAACCTTGCCAGATGCTCAGAGGAGAGGAAGTGTCCCCCTGGAGAAAATATTCGCGCTTCTAACGACGCTGTGAGGTCGCCTTGGGGCCGTTCTATAGCTCATGTCGAAAGCCTCATCGTCGTGCTCAAGCATGGACAAAATCGGTAAGTGTTATTCGATTTCTCAATTCCATATTCGAAAACGATCGTCAAAATTTAGTACTGAAGACACCCATCTGGTTGTGGTGCGCACGCTTAGTTTGTGGCTGAAACGTCGGCTTCAACAATTTCCACTTGGAAACGGGAGAGAAAACATTAGAAATGCTTCAGGGTAGACCCTGAAGACATGAAAAAGGGAAGATTGACTTTTTGGCGGGTGTTGTTTTGTAATCAAGAAGTGTCAAGAAAGGGAAACATGCTAGTGTGGACATGGGGGAACGATTGTCGAAAGAATATACACAAGGTGGCCAAAGATGCCTTTGGACATGAGAAAGATTTGGAAAGGAAAGAAACTAGGTGTCACTCAACATTTTGTCCTAACCACGAGTGGTATTGTCGGCCAAAGGACATCTTTGCCACCTTGTTTCTATTCTTTCGCAAGTCTTTCCCATGTCCCACACTAGCCTTGTTTCCCTTCTTTCTTGACACTTCTTGATTTACAAACAACAACCGCAAGAGTCATCTTTCCCTTTTTTCATTGTCTTCAGAGGCTACCCTGAAGCATTTTCTACTAGTGTTATTAATGAACTAGCAGAATTGTCGCTATCCTGGCGGCATATTCGCCCGTTCATCTTAGAAAGTATGTGGTGGGGTATGTCTCTAGCCAATCATCGTTGTTCCAAGCTCGTTTACGCCCAGTGGTGGGCTTCAGTGATTGCTGGGCTATGTTAATATCATGTATGTTTTATTTAAGATTACACTAATTAAACTGATTTTAATTAGCGTAGCGTAAACCTAACCTAACTCAAAGTTTACCTATACTATCTTAACCGAAGAATAATTCAATTGCGTTTAACCAGATTAAAACCCATTGATCACTTAATGCTCCACCCCCATGTGCGTCACAAGCGTGGACAACGGTGATTGGCTAGAGTATACGCCATGACCACATACTATCAGCAACGGGAATTGTCTCCGTTGGCTGTTTCTGCCAGTCGATATTTCTGCGTGCGACGTCCCGGATGACCGTTATTCTCTGCCTCTTTTCTCTCGCTTTCTCAAGCGTGTCGGATCGGGAACACACAAAACACACACACACACATCGGGTACGTCCGTAGTGTAGGGGCAGCACGCTTGGTTCACAACCGAGAGGTCCCGGGTCGATCCCCGGGCGTAGCTGAAACAGATGGGGTTCTGTTTCTTAAGAAACCCGAGCCCCTCATTCCACAATCCAGGCAGTGAATTGGTGCCGGGTGTTTAGCCGGGGGTTTGTGACCCGCCTCCCTGGGTGCTGGGCCTTCCGTCGACAAAACTAACACTAAGGATGAATGATAAAAAAAAAATTATATTGAGACGGTGGCCACATACGAGTTGTCGCTCTGGCCCCGTAAAATACAACTAGATGATACACTGGATGCACCGCACACCGACGTCACACGTACACAATCGAACCCCACACCCGCCACACCAGTCACCTGCAAGGGGCACCCGTGAAGCCAGCACTAAGATCTAAGGGCCAAGGAATCGTGGTAGGCTGCGGGGTCGGTGTAAACCAGGGTTATTGGCCAAACCATCTGGCACACCAGTCCTTGGTGAGTGCCGCCCGTATCGTTGTCGTCCTTCGTAAGTTGTGTTCACCAGGATGTTCAAGGGCGCCACTTCACCTTCGGGTTCCCTGCAAAGGGTGTTGTAGAGGTTGGCATGGTCACCTCTCTGTTTTAAAGAAAAAACACGGGCACCACCTTAGGCCACTATGGCAACTTGTTTGACCTATGGGTTGTGTCGTCCGGGAACACTACTGGCGAACATTTGTGTACAGATCAAGTTTGATACAAACCGTTACTGCGTAGAAACCAATAGTCGACTCATTTGGAGACTACATCATCTGTAGGAAACAGATGTTTATAAGAGACATTGAGCTCGTTACAATGTTGGCGAAATGTTGTCAACAGAGGAGACTTTGTGAGTGCCCTCCCACGACGGATGTTCAATGTCCGGCTGTGAGCATGTGCGGCCCTTTCTTGAATCCTAGTTTTATATAGAGTATGGTGTAGGATCCTCAGAGCAAAGTGGTGTCCGCGGTGAACAATCGATAATTGTACCGTCTGTTCCCTCGTCCACAATTCCATGGATTTTGTCCTAAGTAGGACAACAACGAGTGAAACCAGGATGCCAGTCGCTGTGTTTTCTGTGTGTCTGCCCAGATATCTCCCCCGAACATTACTCTACCACACCGGTTGTTACCAGAACATATCACCTAAACAGCAGCTACCAACCAATGTCCTACAACATTGATCATTCCCCGACCCGTGTATCATATACAAATTAGTTGCCTAGCGCTCTTATGTTGTATTGTGTGTTTCCACATGCTTTTTGTTGCCAGTGTGGACGCACTGCCTTGTGTGTCCCGGCAAATTGGCGGCAACGCGCGTCGCCTGGCCATACATAACTAGGGGGAGACATCTAGACATGTCGTGTCCCTATCACTCGCGTTCCAACGCTAGTTCTGGCGCGGAATTTATCCGTGTGGCCCATTCAACAGTTCCGTTTCGGTGGGTGTCGACATCCACGGTATATGCTTCCTGAGTCAGCCCTTTGTCCCCTATCGTTGTAGATTTTCATCTGACAAGTTAAGATGATCTTCGTTCTTAATTCTGTGTCATATGAATTTGGCTCACTATTCTTCGATCACTGACTGTGTGCTCTGCGAGTTTAATTGCGGGTCTTCAGTTCGAATATGACGCACATTTATCGAATATATCGCGCATTCAGTCAGCCGTTTGTAAATAATGCCCGCAATCACTGTCCTGCAATTCCCGAGTCTTCCAATTCAGAGACGCTGTCCTGCAGCCACTAGCAGACTGACGCCCAACATAGCTCAGTGCCGTGCGGTAATCCAGAAGCATGATGAAGCCGGAATATATATAGTACGAAGTTGACTTGAAGAATTTTGGGTGTTTTCTACTTTTTTTTTTTTGGCGATTTGGCATATCCTTACATCCTTTAATGGGTGCAGGCAGAAAGCTGTGCCTTTCCAGAGAGCTTATCATCCTTTTCCGACCCATACGGCCAAGATATATGTGTAGAGATGGTTTGTCGCCAAGGGAAGGCAGGCTGCGATGATGCAGAGTTTCCGCCCTCTTACGGAAAGACTTACACCGTGTCGTCACTCAGCAAGTTTCTCATGCGGCGGCTGGAACCACTGAGTCTTATTAACATGGATCCCGTCGGATCTGGGCTAGCTGTTCGCGAGATATGAAATTCACCAGTCCGCCCCTTGAAATACCAAAACAAATACATGGGGCCCGGCCAAGGCAGCTGGCTGGGTGTTGGCTGCTGGCATGTATAGCCTATATTACCACCTACTCTACTATTTAACAGTCCTAACTACTACTACGACTATTACCACCTGCTACTACTATTATCCACCCATACAATACTATTAACACCTACTACTTACTACTCACTAAACTTCCAACACTAGTGCAATCGTCCCGAACTTCCAAGGTTCATGTTATTTACGGTGGATTACACCAGGAACAACAGGTGTGTTGCGAGTTGCCGTACCGGTGTGTATGACAGGTGTCTGCGAGGACCGTACAGTGTGTTGCGAGGCAGTACAGGTGTGTAGTGACAGGTGCCGTTGCGAGGAACCGTACAGGTGGATAGTGACAGGTGTGTTGCGGAGGGCCTGTACTAGGTGTGGTAGTGGAACAGGTGTGTATGCTGAAGGACCGTGACAGTTGTAGGTTGACGGTGTCTTGCGAGGCCGGTCAACAGTTCATGTGTGGTACCAGTGACTTTGGTTGTTATGTTGCTGGTAGTGAGGGCCGTAGCGGGTGTTTTAGTGCAGTGGTGTTTGGGTCCCGAGGGCTCTGCCGTTACGAGTGTCGTTAGTGACAGGTGTGGGTATGTGGTAAGCGAGGGCTAAGGAGTGCAGATGTACAGACCGATAATGACGACTCTTACGTGCTGCTGAGTTGTGGTGTTGGTGTCTGACCTTAATGAGGCGAAACTGCGTTCGAGGTTTCCGTCTGTGCCGCGCACTATAACGGCGCTTTGCGCGGTTTCTGCTCGCGGACCGCGGGGCTTCTGCCTGCCTGCCACGGGTTGCGGCGCGGAGGCCACTTAGTGGTCCATCTATTACATAGAGCAGGCTTACTGTCTCGGGGATTGTAACAGGAAGTTTTTACATTTAATCAAATACAACCTTTGGCCTAATCAAAAACCTTTCCCTTTAATTGGTATCTTGAATTGAAAGTAGTTTTAGTTTCGCTACACGCATGATTTTGAGTATTTCCGTACATACCTGTGTCGTTTCGTAACTCTTAGTAGTCAAGTTTTATTCTTTTAGCCTACGGAAACAACTTTTGGTAATAATGAGTTGATCGAGTTTCGCGGGGAATCTGGTTTTGAAAGAGATCGATCAACTATTTTTTTTTTCCTATTTTGGCCTAAGCAATAGGTGACTTGTTGCAATGGCTAAGATAGTTATTGATTTTTTGCCGCAATCCAGTCCCGTCTTCCTCCCCTGCCGCCGCCAAAAAAACATAATTTTAATGAAACCTAACCTTTACGGGTCACCTGTATATATGCCGGTTTTTTTTCCACATGTTTAGGAAAACGGTCAAACGAGACCTAGTTGACCTTCAAAGGTTTTGAGTGAATATAACTTTAACGCACCAGGGGGGGGTATTACTATTTTTATCCTTTTTTTTTTCTTTGCCGCAAAAATAAAGTCGGCTATCTCCATTAGAACAAGCACCGCTTTATTAGGAAGCGGCGCGTCGGAACGGAAAACTAGACGCTGCAGTGCGGTTATAAGGAGTGTGACAAGATTGTCAAGTATTATCCATTTTGTATCATAACCGCCTCAGGATGGCAAGCAGACCTGAGTGGTGGCGGTTAGTGTACAATCGAGTCATATATGATCATTTGTATCATCAAGCCGCACTCAGTCTGCTTCCGTTCGCCCCTCACTAATTAGTTACCATAATAGAAAAAAATATACTTATAATCTATATCTAACCTATAAGTAAAAAAATAAGTATAGACCATAATCCATAGCGGGCTGCATATTTTTTTTTGAACTAGTAGGTAGGATGAGACTGGAGTGTGGGTAGGAGTTGGGATTAAGAATTGGACAAATGGGCTTGGGTGGGGAGTTGATGGGTGATATCGTGGTGTGTGTGTGGTGTGGGTGTGGGTGGTCCTGGGTGTGTGTGGGTGTGGGTGTGTGGAACATGGGTGCGTTGGGTGGTGTGTTGGTGGGTGCGGATGCTTGGGGTGGTGTGTTGGGTGCGTGTGTGGGCTGGGTGCGTGTGTCTTGTGTGTGTCATGCGTGTTGTGTGGCTGAGGGTGGGTGTGTGTGTGTGGTGTTGTGTGGTGGCGTGTGTGTAGTGTGGGTGTGTCATGCGTGTGTGTGTGTGTGGTGTTTACTCAACACCAGGTGGAAAGTAATGACGTGTTGGTCACTTTCCGGAGGCTTACGAGATCCCGTGGATTATCAATTCTACGTCTTTGTACAGAAACATAGGCGCACAGCTAGGCATGACGGTGATAACACAGCCAGGACAGCAAGCACAACTTGGCATATGACGAGGCGATAACACCAGATAGACAGCAACCGGAGCCGCAGAAACAAGGCTTTGTTTTTGGTTACGACAGATGCGGACAGTTGGAACAAGTGGCTAGGCCATGGCTTCCGCGATCCATTGTTTATATAGATCAGTGGCTGGACGGGGAAGATTTTTTTTTACACCGCGCTTTCTACAAACATCGTGTTTATACGGAAATAAGGCCATTGAAATAAAAAAAAAATTGTTGGATATATGTGTTTTGAATGAAAATTTAACTACTCATGCAAGAAAAATGGGTCTGGACGATTACTTTATATACGAGAAAATGTAATAATGACTATCATTATCCATGCCCCTTTCTCCAGTAAAACCCCGATTCGAGCAGGCTTGACTCTGTCACCGCAAAACTCTGTTCCGCCTGAGGATGTGACAGAACCTGTTCCTGTTCCCCAACCCAAACAGTTTTGGATGTGGCAGTGTAAATATCTCCAAATACAACTTAACGTCGAGAGCCGTAAGTTTACGTCTGGCCTCCCGAAAACCCTGACCGTCAAACGTGGCCCGCCACAACATGGTGGTGGGGGAGGTGTTTGCGGCGCTGTGTGGGTTGCTTTTGTTACTGAAATTGTAGCCAATATTCAATGCTCCGTGTGCGTCACTCACTTGCTGAAGAAGCAGTGGAGGGCAGACAGGACCCAGTGCTCGTTGATCAACACTGCCCCGCAGAACCATGTGATGGCCTCGCCTTGCCGCTCACCAACCAGCGCCTGTACAGGAAACACGACACTTGCTGTTTGGTGCTTCATTTAAGTCACTGAGTCTAATATTAATATAATCAATAACTTTGTTCTCTTACCATCCAAGGCCATGCGTTCTTATCGGCCTCCTCATACCCGATACCTGCAACGCAGCTCCACGCGATAAGAACCTCTGTCCCGTTCGCCAGTGTTTCCGTCTTGTTGTAGCATACGGAGGAGTCAAACTCGTCATGTTCTACATATATATGTTTACCATCTTTGTAGTGTACGGATAAATAGAGGAAATTTTGAGTATTTCTTCCACATTCTGTAAAGAAAAATTATTCGTGTCACATCTTGATGGTAATATCTAGACGATTTTTTTTTCTTTCATTTATTCACTGCGACTGTTGTGTTCGGTTAATACTGACGGAATGTTGGTGGTGGCGGTGCTATGTCCGTGACGGGCTGGGGGGCGACACCTGTACAAGAGAGACTGAGGTGTTAGCGTGGCCTTGGCCAGGAAAGCCTTGCCCTTCCTTGTCCGGAAGATGTGCCCCAAAATGTTGGATAAGTATCGCACACTGATCCATAATACAAGTCTAAATCCAGATATATTCTAGTATCAAACGTAGTCTTCAGGAACACAGCCGACAGCTTATCTTACAGTAAGGTTTTCAGCCTACAGAATGTACGACGTCGAGTTTGGTAATGGTATCCCTGTACTACAAGAGCTTTATAACAGTGTTGTTCCCGTAATGGTGAAGCAGAAGTCGTGTATTATTTACCCACGTTACACTTACCCAAGATTTTACCGCAGCACACCAGGAAAGCGGAGTTCTTAATGCCACACTTGCGCGGTTCACCAAAGTCTGCCGTGTTGACGCAGGCTCGAACACACGTCCCCGTCGCCCCCGAGGGTGTGGTGCAGTCGTCCCCCTCGGCATGGTCCAGCTGGCCGGGGAAGATGATGCCGCTGGCCCCTGTAACAAACACAGGGTAATAGCCATCAGTCTTCTGCAGCTGGCCGGGGAAGATGATGGCGTTGGCCCCTGTAACAAACACAAGGTAATAGCCATCAGTCTCGTGTTTGGGAAGTAATTGTATAGAGAGAGAGACACATTTAACCCTAGACTACTGTTGACCAGGTTCTTATAACCTAATTAAGACGATGAAGATGAGGCAGGTATGGTTGAAACTGCGGCTCACTTGTTAAAAGGAAATAATTTTTCACTCCATGTTACATACAGTAATATTACAAATCTTGAGGCTCTCAGGTGATGGCCGATTTTCAGTAGAGCAAGAACTTTCTTTTAAAACTTATTTTGGCAAATTGTTACACCCCCATGGTAGCGAAATGTACTTACTTACTTGAGTAGATGTCTATACATGCGACAAGCGTACTTGTGTGGCGTGAGAAGTGTGTTATAATTACAACTCAGCACAGTACACCATTACGTTCCCAAGATTAGAGGAACCGTCCCTCGTATTCATAGACCATTATCCTCATTAAGACCAAGGAAATAAGACATCTACGACATCTACATTAGACTAACTCTCTTGGCTTTGTTCCTCATCATACTGAAAAATACTATGCGACGATTGGTTGGCAGCTGTGACTGTGAGACTGTGACTCCATACGAAGCTTGGGATAGAAGGGAGGGAGGGAGATGGGTTGGTTGGCGGCTGTGACTCCATACGAAGCTTGGGAAGGAAGGCAGAAGGGAGGGAGATGGGTGATAGGACTGAGACACTCACCTGATATCACTCCCATCTTGTCCTGAAATGAGGCAGGTATGTAGGGGGGGGGGTTATGGAGGGTGTTGCCATGGTACAAAGACATCCCACCAACCACTGCCCATACGAGAGAGAGAGAGAGAGAGAGAGAAGAGAGAGAGAGAGAGAGAGAGGAGAGAGAGGGGGGTACATAGATTGCATTATGTTTCTCCTCTCTCTCTCTCTCTCTCTCTCTCTCTCTCTCTCTCTCTCTCTCTCTCTCTCTCTCTCTCTCTCTCTCTCTCTCTCTCTCTCTCTCTCTCTCTCTCTCGTGTGTGTGCTTGCGTGCGCATTCGGGTGTATTTATTATGTGTACGTGCGTATATGGGTTCGTGCTTGTGCGTAGAAAAAGAAGAATGAAGAAGCAACAGAGGATAATGTTAAAAAAACAAGGAAGAAAAAGAAGAGGAATGAGACAGACCTGGTAAACATATTTCCTACTTGCGAAGGTTGTCGAGAATACAGACGTGACGGGAAGGATAAGTGTTCTAATCCTGCCTCGATAGCCCGCAACATGTGCTTGTGGGCCCTTCGGACCCATGTATTGATGCTTGTAGTAGTATACGTATATTAGACAACATGTGATTGCAAACTCCAATCGTGTTGTTGTTATCGTTGGTCACTGGTCAAAGTGCGCCCGTCAGCGTTGCAAGGTTGGTAGAGACGTGAGTTCGCAATGTGCAGCGTCCCTGTGCATTCGCTCAGCGGTTCGAGTCCGCCTCGTTCGTGCTGACGTGTCGGCGCTTTGTATAGTCAATAACCTTGTAGTTGGTACTTGCAAAGTGTCTAGATAGGATGAAAATCTTATCTTATCTGGTCAAAGTGCCTCGGGGTAGACCACTTTCCGTGTGATTCCAACCCTTTGTGTTCCGTGTGATTCCAACCCTTTGTGTTCCGTGTGATTCCAACCCTTTGTGTTCCGTGGGATTCCAACCCTGTGTGTTCCGTGTGATTCCAACCCTGTGTGTTCCGTGTGATTTCAACCCTTTGTGTTCCGTGTGATTCCAACCCTTTGTGTTCCGTGTGATTCCAACTCACACACAATCACACACGCACACAAACGTAAGTCTATGAGTCTACTAAGTTTGTGGAATGAGGCAAGACGTTACCACAGAGTTTTTCCTGTAATCTAATATTCTTAAGTGTTTTTAGTCCAAAACCCCCCTTCAAAATTATTCAATCGACATGGGAGTAAGCCGCTTAACACCTACAATTTATTTACGATTTTTTTAGCCTACTCTCATCAAAATTGAATTTATAGTTTCGGTTACCCAAAACACACACACACACACACACACACACACACACACAGACACAGACACAGACACAGACACAGACACAGACACAGACACAGACACAGACACACACACACACACACACGGCTACTCCTATAGTATATTAGATTAGATAACCCTGGTGTTCACTGCAACGCCTTGTTCACTTCACACACACCTTCGTGGCCTAAGAACAATGAAAACACAATCTCGGCAGACTATATGACCTTGAGAAGGAAAGTCTCATCGTGTGAAGGCGAGGCCACCCAGATGATGATCTCATCTCGGTGGCCTCGGTGAAGGCCCCATCCTTCCCCCAACCCTCCCTTCCCCCATCCTCCCCCTTCCTCCAGCATGCCCCTTCCTCCAACATCCCCCTTCCCCCAACCCCCCCCTTCCCCCATCCTTCCCCCAAACTCCCCCTTCCCCCGCCCCTTCTTTCCCCACCTCTGTATCTGTCCCTTTCACCTGCGCCGCGAGTCTTGATTGTGGTGCGTTTTCAAGCAGCCTTCACAGGATCCGTGGCTGGCTGAAGCATATAACTACAACGTGTTTATTTACCGTTGAGTGTTGAATGAGCGGCCGGCCTCGCACCTGTCTGTATCTCTCTCCACTTAACATGATCAAAATTCTTCTAAATTTAAAATTTTCTACCATTATGTTCGGCGAGACATTATACCTACATTATACACTTGCAATATAACTTGAGATAAGATAAGCACCAACTCATTTACAGTCCTAACTGTGCTTTTAAGATTAATTTACTGGCAGTTACACGATTTCTTTATTTATCGGACATATATAGACAAGGTTTTAGGCGCTATGATAACCGTAGACGCAGAGCAGACGCTCATAAGAACATAAACACATAAGGAAGCTACATGAGGCCGCGAGATCTACACGTGGTAGTTCCTGATACTTAACACTACCTACCTCCACCTTTCATCCCCATCCATGAAATTATTTAGCCTCCTTTTAAGGCTCCCGATTGATTTCGTACTAACTACCTGTCTACTGAGTCCATTCCAATCATTTAGTACCCTATTTGTGACTGCTATCTGACGACACTTATAAGCCGCGGCAGCGGATACCTTAGGCCTTACCTGCGACCACAACGGAGGCGAAGAGTAAGACAGCCTTCCTCAAGCACATCTTGTTAGGACACTCACTAAGTAGAGAATGGTGTGCAATTGTGCATATTCTCTCACAGTGCTGCCAAACCAGACTCCCAGGATTGTAGTAGTATCGTACACGGCATGGTGAAAATTGTTTCCTGAAATCATAATTTATTCTTATCCGCGCCTACTCCTCCTACTCCCTTATCCTTCTATCAACATCCTTGGTCGGCCAGTATCGGGTTCTCTCCTCTCTATGATGAGTTGTGAATATTATGCAGCGGTAATGGGGTCAAGATTGGGCAGGTGATTACGCGGGCTGTTACTCCAACCAAATATCACGCTCTAGGGCGGTATTTAAGGTTATTTTATATTAGGTAAATTAGGTTAGGTTAGGTTGAGTAGGTTAGGTAAGGTAAGGTTGGGTTAGATTTAAAAACACCAAATTATGATCATGCGCTGGACCCAAAACCCGGGACGGCGGCTCTTCTGTGCCGTAACACCGGGACTTGCACCAAGGACACTCTACAACGTTGTAGAGTGTCTTTGCTTGCACTCAGGGATCGAACGAACACCGAAAAAAGTGCGGAAGGAAATTTCACGTGTAGAGTTTGTATTATGGGCACGTTTTTGGGACCGTCAGTGTTTCATATACTCCTTACAGACTTATTATGTTTTCGAAAAGTAATTGGGTTTTCAAGATGCTTGGGGTTTTTAATTTCTAGACATGGTTGAGTTAAGATTTAAGCCATACAGATACGTAGATACCTCCCAGACATATCCACACCACAAACGTAGAAGAAGCAAGTCTAGTGTATCACAAACCAGATGCAATCACACTCAGAGGAACGTTTGTTTTGCCTTTATTGCCAAGAACCCACAAAACTATAATGCAATAGATATCAATACTATGCAAAACACAATAATAATATTCCTAATGCTACTATCAAGCAAGTTAATGTAAACCGAATAGTGATATAGAAACAATAGAAACATACACAAGTACATTGCCAGTTGACATCAAACTAAGTCTTTTATATCCAATAGTGTAAGTTTACGTTAGCGTACACTGTAAAAAATTAAAGGTATAGAAAGGGTATACAAGGGGTATTCCTACTGGTTAAAATAGCATACCCTATAGGGGTATATTAGAAACTCATGATATACCCTTTACATTATACCCTTTCAAGGGTATAACATATACTTACAATACCCTTACATAGGGGTATTATAAGTATATGTTATACCCTTGAAAGGGTATAATGTAAAGGGTATATCATAGTTCTAATATACCCCTATAGGGTATACTATTTTAGACACTAGGAATACCCCTTGTATACCCTTTCTATACCTAGGAATACCCTGCTAAAGGGTATTCTAGATGATATATACGTAGTACATACTTCGTACTCTAATCCATTATACCCTAAGCTATGGTTATAGCTTATAGGTATAAAAGAGGACTTTAGGTTTCAAAAGTTTATTATACTTTCTTCTCTGAAAATATAAATAAGGCATATGTGTTGGTGTTGATGGTGGTGGTGTTGAAGGTGGTATTGAAGGTGGTGTTGATGGTGGTGTTGGTGGTGGTGTTGAAGGTGGTGTTGGTGGTGGTGTTGGAGGTGGTGTTGATGGTGGTGTTGGTGGTGGTGTTGAAGGTGGTGTTGGTGGTGGTGTTGATGGTGGTGTTGAAGGTGGTGTTGAAGGTGGTGTTGAAGGTGGTGTTGAAGGTGGTGCTGAAGGTGGTGTTGATGGTGGTGTTGATGATGGTGGTGTTGGTGGTGGTGTTGAAGTTGGTGGTGGTTGTTGAAGGTGGTGGTTGATGGTGGTGTTGGTGGTGGTGTTGAAGGTGGTGTGGTGGTGGTGTTGAAGGTGGTGTTGATGGTGGTGATGGTGGTGTTGATGGTGGTGTTGATGGTGGTGTTGAAGGTGGTGTTGATGGTGGTGATGGTGGTGTTGATGGTGGTGCTGAAGGTGGTGTTGGTGGTGGTGTTGATGGTGGTGTTGAAGGTGGTGTTGAAGGTGGTGTTGAAGGTGGTGTTGAAGGTGGTGCTGAAGGTGGTGTTGATGGTGGTGTTGATGGTGGTGTTGATGATGGTGGTGATGGTGGTTGAGGTGGTGATGTTGATGGTGGTGGTGGTGATGATGGTGGTGGTGATGATGGTGGTGGTGTTGATGGTGGTGTTGCAGGTGGTGTTGAAGGTGGTGGTGAATGTGGTGTTAATGGTGGTGTTGGTGGTGGTGTTGAAGGTGTTGATGGTGGTGTTGATGGTGGTGTTGATGGTGGTGGTGATGGTGGTGTTGATGGTGGTGGTGGTGTTGATGGTAGTGTTGAAGGTGGTGACACTTGATGTAATAAATTCAGACACAATATAATAAATTCAGAGACATTTCACACACACACTTACATTCAACAGGTCATTTCTCGACGGATTTTTAATCTGCTTACACCACAGGCAAGCCTGTTAAAATCTGCATCAGGTAAGCCTGCTAAAATCTTCATTTCAATTCATCTATAACGTGTTGTGAAAGATAACCCGGTTTTCGAGTTATTATATTTATAAGATTTAAGCAGCATGGAATTATGAACTCAAAACACGCATAATGCGCTCATTTCTGAATAGATTTTTATTTCGAATGCACCACAGGAAAGCCTGTTTGAAATCATGAATTTATTCATCTATAACGTTATGTGAAATAACGCACGGTTTTCTAGATAATAATGTATTACCTGTTCCGCAGCCTATTTCATTGTCCCAGCGTAACGGTGTTCTGGGTGGGCTAAAAGGCACTTCTTCCAGTGCAAAACACGCTTCATGCGATCATTTCTCAATGGAATTTTATTTCAATTACACCAGAGGGGAGGCCAGTTGAACACATGATTTATTACATCAATATTTTTTTCATGTGAACTGCACAACACAAATACAAGTAATAACATTGACAAAAAGGTGTAAGATTTGAAGTTTTCGAATGATTAAGCATTATTGATCGCAGTCGGGTTTGGGGATCCAAATCAAATTCTGCTTAGGGCTCTATAATGGTTTAGGCCGGCTCTGATACATAGACTAAGTTATAACAACGGCCACATTATTGTGCTTACCTTGGTCAGCTGCTTGTTGATGAAATCCAAAGAAGGCACAAAGGAGGACAGGAGATTATCCACAGCTACACTCGGCTGCACCCGTGTTTTCCTCGCTCACTTGCTAAGAGGCTCACCCGCAAATGCGTTTGACGGCAAAAATTGGCGCGGCACAGTGACTCAGACACCAACAAAGTATATTTGTATAATTGTACTTGTGGGGATATATATATATATATATATATATATATATACTTGGGGTTGTTTATGCGCAACGTTTCGCCAAGGCACTTGGCATCATCAGGCTAAAAATAGTAAAAAAATTAATATATTGTAATGCTAAAAAGCGAACATCTAAAAAATTAATTCTAAAAACAATAAAATATTCCTATATTATCTAAAATTACTAACTAATAAAATAAATATAATAATTGTACTTAACGGACCTTGGTGTGTATGCTGTCTGAGTTGGTAGAGGACTGAATGAAACACTAGTTTTGTGGGTGACATTCAGCTTGTGTGGGGCGATCGAACCGAGAGTCGGGCAATCGAAACAGTGGTAGTCATTTGAGTATATGTAGTTGGTGTGAAATGACTTGGTTATTAAGATCAGGGGACAAAGCTTGATGTGTATAGCTTCTAATAATTAGTGTCAACTAGGGTAGTGTGCCTTGGATAGGATACTAAAGTCATTCATAGAAAAAGGGTGATCTAAATCATGTGAGTGTGAGCGGATTGCAGATGCGAAGGTGAAGAAATGGGTCGACCAGTACGTGCAGAAACACCTTATGCTCAGAAAGCCTAAGGGTTAGATTCCTTGTCGTCTCGCCGACGTATCTAGCGTTACAACTAGAACATTGAATTCGTAAATTATGTTAGAAATAAGGGCTTTAGGTATAGAGTCTTATATTTGAAATGAGTTCTTAGGGTAAAAGAATTAGTAAAAATAAATTTAAATTTTGAGTTAGGAAGATGTGACTTAAGTAGATCATTGAGTTTTTTCCGAATGGTGTAACTGAGATGGCCATAAAATGGGAGTTTAACATAGTGTGTGTCTAATATGGGTTCGGGTTCGTTCGACTCTGGGTTGAACTTTTATCTAAGAACTTTGAGATGATTGTTTCAATTAATTTGAGGGGGTAGCCATTGTTTTGGAAAAAATTAGTAAGGAATTGATCTCATTATCAAAGGAAAACCAATTAGATGAGTAAACTATAGCATCTGTGTAGTAGGGTCTTAATAGTATTGATTTTAAAAAGGTTAGGGATAAATGAAGCATATTGAGTTCCTAAGCCAGTGAAAGTAGGAACTCAATATGCTTCATTTATCCCTAACCTTTTTAAAATCAATACTATTAAGACCCTACTACACAGATGCTATAGTTTCTCATCTAATTGGTTTTCCTTTGATAATGAGATCAAATTCCTTACTAATTTTTCCAAAACAATGGCTACCCCCTCAAATATTGAAACAGTCATCTCAAAGTTCTTAGATAAAAAGTTCAACCCAGAGTCGAACGAACCCGAACCCATATTAGACACACACTATGTTAAACTCCCATTTTATGGCCATCTCAGTTACACCATTCGGAAAAAACTCAATGATCTACTTAAGTCACATCTTCCTAACTCAAAATTTAAATTTATTTTTACTAATTCTTTTACCCTAAGAACTCATTTCAAATATAAAGACTCTATACCTAAAGCCCTTATTTCTAACATAATTACGAATTCAAATGTTCTAGTTGTAACGCTAGATACGTCGGCGAGACGACAAGGAATCTAACCCTTAGGCTTTCTGAGCATAAAGGTGTTTCTGCACGTACTGGTCGACCCATTTCTTCACCTTCGCAATCTGCAATCCGCTCACACTCACATGATTTAGATCACCCTTTTTCTATGAATGACTTTAGTATCCTATCCAAGGCACACTACCCTAGTGACACTAAATTATTAGAAGCTATACACATCAAGCATTTGTCCCTGATCTTAATAACCAAGTCATTCACACCAACTACATATACTCAAATGACTACCACTGTTTCGATTGCCGACTCTCGGTTCGATCGCCCCACACAAGCTGAAATGTCACCCACAAAACTAGTGTTCATTCAGTCCTCTACCAACTCAGACAGCATACACACCAAGGTCCGTTAAGTACAAATTATATTTTATTTATTAGTTAGTAATTTTAGATAATATAGGAATATTTATTGTTTCTTAGAATTAATTTTTAGATGTTCGCTTTTAGCATTACAATATATTAAATTTTAACTATTTTAGCCTGATGATGCCAAGTGCCTTGGCGAAACGTTGCGCATAAACAACCCCAAGTAGACGAGTGTCTCTGTCACCCTGAAACATCATGATGTATCAAATAAGAAAATCAACTATATATATATATTATATATATATATATATATATATTATATATATATATATATATATATATATATATATATATATATATTATATATATATATATATTATAGCCGCAAGCCGCCTATCCGGGCGAACTTTTTGGTAGTCTGCGGAGGCTATTGTGGGCTTCGTGCCACAAACCCAGGACGCTCCAGATAGCCTTCTAGCTTTCCTGAAAATCATGGATGTAAAATATGTATTAACGCCAAGCCGCTATTTACATCAACCCCACACCATCACTCACCCATTACCCATCACCCCACCACATTTACACTCACCCATTACATCACCTCCCAACCCATTCACTCAACCCATAATCACCATCACCACACACCCCCATTCCCCCCCTACACCCATTACCCATCACCCCCCATCTATTCCCTCACCCATCACCCACCACCCCCCACCCATTCACACAACCATCACCCACACCCATTACCCATCACACCCACCCATTCACTCACCCATTACCATCCCCCTACATCAAGGTTTCCTCAATTCTCGCAACCCACTTTTTTTCACAATTCTCGCTAATAGGCTGCTAAAAAAAGAGAAAAAAAAGTGATCGAATCATCTTATAAATGAGCTTAAAACCTTCCCCTGCTCGAGCCGGTTCCAAAACTGTGCCATATGAGGGGATTCCGCCACAGGGGGCGGCACCTGGAGCGGACACACACACACACACACACACACACACACACACACACACACACACACACACTTTCGCTTATATTATTACTAGCCGCAAAGCCGCCCTCCGGGCGGACTTTTTGGCTAGCTCCTGCGGAGGGCTATTGGTGGGCCTTCGGCCCACCAAACACAGACTCTCCAGATAGCCCCTTCTAGCTTTCCTGAAATCATGGATGTAGAAATGAATGTATTAACGCCAACCTATTCACATCCCCCAACCCATTCACTCACCCATTACCCATCACCCCCCACCCATTCACTCACCATTACCCACCACCCCCCACTCATTCACTCACCCATATCCATCACACACACACCCATACACTCACCCATTACCCATCACCCCCCATCATTCCCTCACCATCACCCATCACCCCCCACCCATTCACTCACCCATCACCCCACACCCATTACCCATCACCCCACCCATTCACTCACCCATTACCCATCCCCTACATCAAGGTTTCCTCAATTCTCGCAACCACTTTTTTTCACAATTCTCGCTAATAGGCTACTAAAAAAAAAAAAAAAAAAGTGATCGGATCATCTCATAAATGGGCTTAAAACCTTCCCCTGCTCGAGCCGGTTCCAAAACTGTGCCATATGAGGGGATTCCGCCACAGGGGGCTGCACCTGGAGCGGACACACACACCACACACACACACACACACACACACACCACTTTCGCTTATATATATTTATATATATATATATAATATAATATATATATATATATATATAATATATATATATATATATATATATATATATAATATATATATATATATATATATATATAATATATATATATATATATATATATATATATATAATATATATATATAATATATGGCAGTGCGAAACGCCGATGATATGTTCAAGCGACTTTTGGCACTTATTAGTTGCCAAGTACCGCTACTCAAGATAACTCGTGATATTTTCAAAAATATTAATATCTCGAAATTGATACATTTTTATTACCTTTTTTGTGGCATTATATGTTCAGTGTAACAATGTGGTAATTTGATAAAGAGCTACAATGCCTGTCAAGGCTTACATTTTATAAGCTTACCAAGCACATTTGTGACAGAGTCTAATGAAGGGTATAAATGTATATTAAAATACCCCTTCTCTTGACTGAGTCTAATGAAGGGTATAAAAAAGCATTAAAATACCCCTCCTCTTGACTGAGAGGGGTATTGGTGAAGCTACGGGTATTTTTGCTCGAAATTATACCTTATTCCCCAGTTATACCCTTTCTATACCCTGCATTTTTTACAGTGTACTCAAGTAAAGGAGAAGGTGGAAGAAGAGGAGAAGGAGAAGCAAAAGGTGCAGGTGGAGGAGGTGGGATCAAATGAGAAAAAGTGGTGAAATTAAATTGTGGGAGTAGGTGGAAGAGGAGGAGGAGAAAAAGGTGGAATAAGTGGAAGATGAGGAGGAGAAAGAAGAGGAAGAGGTGGAAGAAGAAGAAGAGAAAGAGGAGGAAGAGGCGGAAGAGGAGGAGAAGAAAGAGGTGGAATAGGTGGAAGAAGAAGAGGAGGAGAAAGAGGAAGAGTAGATATAAGAAGAGGAGAAAGAGCAGGAATAGGTTGAGGAGAAGGGGAAATTATTATAAGAAAAAGGTTAATGACATCGAAGAAGAAGAAAACATGAAGAAAAAGAAAAAAAATTAAATTAATGAAAAATCTTTATATCCAATCAAGAGCTGGGAAAACCTTTTGTTAAGTATTTCCAGCTGATTATTAAGTGTGGGAACTCCCGTGAAGGAGGAGGGCGTTTGTCATATCTTGGTGATGACTGGAATATCTTGGTGATGACTGGAATATCTTAGTGATGACTGGAATATCTTGGTGATGACTGGAATATCTTGGTGATGGCTGGAATATCTTGGTGATGACTGGAATATCTGGTGATGACTGGAATATCTTGGTGATGACTGGAATATCTCGGTGATGACTGGAATATCTTGGTGATGACTGGATATCTTGGTGATGACTGGAATATCTCGGTGATGGCTGGAATATCTCGGTGATGACTGGAATATCTTGGTGATGACTGGAATATCTTGGTGATGACTGGAATATCTTGGTGATGACTGGAATATCTCGGTGATGGCTGGAATATCTTGGTGATGACTGGAATATCTTGGTGATGATGCAGATAATGGAGAAAAAGCAATTGATAGTTGCCTAAGTAATAGGCAACAAAGGGTTGCAATTAATGGTTCTAAATCTGAATGGGGACTGGTGACAAGTGGAGTTCCACAAGGATCTGTTTTGGGTCCATTACTATTTTTGATTTACATCAACGACTTGGATAGTGGGATTAGCAGTGATATCAGCAAGTTTGCTAATGATACTAAGTTAAGTAGGATTATTGGATCACAGTCTGATGTAAACATATTGCAGGGAGACTTAGATAAACTTAACGAGTGGGCAGTCAGATGGCAGATGGAATTTAATATTGATAAATGCAGCGTTATGAATGTTGGTAGAAAAAAACCCTGGTAATAGATACACCATAAGCAATGTATCGCTGAAAAGATCAGAAGGTGAAAAAGATCTTGGAGTGAGGGTGAGCCCAGACCTCCGACCTAGGAAACAATGTATTGAGGCCAGAAATAGAGCTAATAGAGTATTAGGATTCGTTACCAGAAGTGTTAAAAGTAGAAGTGCGGAAGTTATTCTAAAGCTTTATCTGGCTCTAGTCAGGCCTCACGTAGACTTTGCGGTTCAGTTTTGGTCTCTATATTACAGGATGGATATAGCCTTGTCAGAATCAGTGCAGAGAAGGATGACCAAAATGATACAAGGGATGCGTAACTTTAGTTATGAGAGGAGATTGAAGTTATTAAAATTACACTCACTCGAGAGACGCAGAGTAAGGACCGATCTGATAGAAGTTTTTCAGTGGATAAAGGGATTTAATAAAGGAGAGGTAGGAAAAGTTCTTACGGCTTTTAACCAGGGTAGAACAAGAAGTAACGGATTCAAGCTGGAAAAGCGTAGATTTAGAAAGGAAATAGGGAAAAACTGGTTCACAAATAGGGTGGTGAATGAATGGAATGGTCTCAGTAGACAGGTAGTTAGTGCGGAGTCATTAGGGAGCTTTAAAGAGGAGCTGGATAGGTTCATGGATGGGGATGAAAGGTGGATGTAGGTAGTGTTAGGTGACAGGAAGTATCACGTGTAGGCCTCGCGGCCTCTTGTAGCTCCCTTATTTTCTTATGTTATGTTCTTATGATCTGAGAATTCACTGGCAGGAAATTATTGGAATGGACTCAGTCGTCATGTGGTCAGTGCGGAGTCAATACGGAGCTTTAAAAGGAGGCTGGATAAATTCATGGATGGGGATGAAAGGTGGATGTAGGTGGTGTTAAGTAACAAGAACTACCACGTATATATCTCGCGGCCTCTTGTAGCTTCCTTATTTTCTTAAGTTCTTATGTTCTGAGATGGCATGGTTGTTATCTTCTTGGGCATAGACCCTGTGTTTATGTCTTGGGATATAAATTATTTGTTATTCACTTTTGATATTTGTCCCGGTGTTGTATTCTTCCAGCCTTGACCTTGATAGCCCAGCTTGTTTAAAGGCTTGTCCAGAGTAGGGGTGATGAGGCTGGCGGTGAGGCTGGCGCTGTTAAATTTCGACTGTTTCAACACCGCCAGGCTGATGCTGGGCCGCTCCAACCCTCCCCTATATTTGCCGCACTGCCCTCGTCATTCACGCATCAGTGCTCGACATGCTCCAGTGAAGGCAGGTCGTATATCGCAGCGCTCCGTGAAAAAATGTCTTGTTCAAGTTGTACTAACCACGTTGAGTGGACACGGAGCAATACTCTTTACTTGATTGAATTATTGAAGCAGCATCCGTGCATCTGGGATGTTAAAGTAATCGTCCAGACCATTTCATCATTCCTGATTTAATGCAATCAAAGCATAGCCATTAACGAGTATATCAACAATACGTCGTCACTTTTTGTATCCAGTCAGCCGTTTTTAAATAATCCGCAATCAAAATCTGCAAATTCCCCGAGTTTTCAAAACGCTCTCAAGGTTTGCAGACGCTCAGGCTCAGGCTCGGTGACGTAGCATCAGGAGGCTCATCTTCCCGCGCTGATCAGAGAGAGACGTAAACACAGAGATAAATACAGGGTGTAACACGATTTTATGCAAATGTTGATACAGGAGATAGACCGAATTATTCTAAGAACAAAATGCTCTATACCCATATGCTTTCTGAAGCTTCCTTTACGTGACATGGAGTGAGAAAGAATTACCGCGGCCGTCATGTAACTCACGGCTAGCGGGAGGCAGGAGGTATGAGATGTGCACTCGCGCGTATGCCCCCCGGTGAAATTATGAATTATCTAATCATAATTTCTACTAGTTATGGACAATTACAGATCTTATAAGTTTTAACTACACAATCGATATTAATAAACGGCTGTTATTTACCAAATAAGCAGTACATGAGAAAGCAGGGCTGTCATAAGCAATAATGTAAAGGGCTACTTGGACATTATGTCGGCGAGGAAGAGGCAAGGTGGGTAGGGATGGGTGCCGTGCGAGGCTACATCAGCTGTGTCCCTCCTTCTCCCCCCCAGGGGCAGTGGCAGTGTTTAGTTTGAGAGAGTGAACTCTGCGGACAATGCCGTACTCCTACAGTAACGTGGGAGTATGCGGATATGGTTTTATCTACGGGTTCTGCAATGGAAGTGCAAATGCTGCCGTACAGGAATACAGAAGAAGATACCCTAACAGAAAATGTCCCAATGTTCGAACATTTTACAGGGTATTTCAACACCTTCGTGACAAAGGATCTTTCCCTGGAATGGGTGCAACAGCTGAAAGGATAGGGGAACATGGAAAGGTGAGGCAGATTCTTCATGCAGCGGAAAACAGCCCAGACATAAGCACAAGAAGAATTTCCCTCCGACTTGGAGTTTCTCACATGAAAGCATGGAGGGTGCTGAGAAAAGAAGGTCTTCATCCATATCATCTGCACAAGGTTCAACATCTTCAGGATGGAGATTCAGTGAGGCGATTGGAGTTTTGTAAATCGCTACAAGCAAATTCCCAGCTGTGGAAATATATTTTGTTCACCGGTGAGGCCACATTTACCCGTGCCGGAATGCATAATGCTCATAATGAACATTGGTGATCAAAGGAGAATCCTCACAAGATGGTAGAAAGTAATTTCCAGCAAAGATTTTCTATTAATGTCTGGTTGGCATGATTGGTGAGCACTTGATTGGCCCACACATCTTTCAAGATCGCATTAACGGGGGTATTTATGCTAACTTTTTGATAGATCACCTCCCCTCACTCCTAGATGTTCCCCTGGGCACACGGCGCCGACTAGTATTTCAGCATGACGGGGCACCACCACACTTCAGTAAGCAGTGAGGCAGCATCTTGACAAACATTTCCCGGACGGTGGATAGGCCGGGGAGGACCACACCCATGGCCTGCCAGATCACCAGACCTAACACCACTGGATTTTTATCTCTGGGGAGACATGAAATCACATGTATACAATAAGAAAAGTGACAACAAGCAAGAACTTCTGGAGAGAATAATGGCAGCTTCACAGCACATCAAGAACAAGCCAGAAATTCTAAGAAAAAGTGTTCATTCCATACTTCAGCGAGCGCAACTGTGTATTGAAGCTGATGGTGGCCACTTTGAACACTTGCTGTGATCATCACAACATTAAGGTAAGTCATGATGACAAGAGACAGTACGTAAGAGTAAGTAGATCGAGCTGCCCGGGAGATTACTGACATTCAGCTGTAGACGTTGCCACGTAGCATTTTACAGTATTAGTGTGTCAAATTTCAGCTATGCTGTCTTCATGTAATGCTTATCAGTAAATTTTATGAATCTTTGTCTCGTTATAAGATACTGTAATGCTCCCTAATTTGGAACAATCATAATTAAACTAATGTTCATAATTTCAGAGATGACCACGATCCGTAAATAATCCCCATATCCAGAACCCCATATCCAGAATAATACTCCACATTGTACCGTAAGCGTACAACACTGTCTACAGCTTATTTCTCTCAAATTGATACTAAATAAGTCATGATTTTAACTCTCTCAAACTAAACACTGTCGCTAATCTGGGCGGGAGAAGGAGGGACACAGCTGATGTAGCCTCGCACGGCACCCATCCCTACCCACCTTGCCTCTCCTCGCCGACATAATGCCAAGTAGCCCTTTACATTATTGCTTATGACAGCCCTGCTGTTTCTCATGTACTACTTATTTGGTAAATAACAGCCGTTTATTAATATCGATTGTGTGGTTAAAACTTATAAGATACTGTAATTGTCCATAACTAGTAGAAATTATGATTAAATAATTCATAATTTCACCGGGGGACATACGCGCGAGTGCACATCTCATACCTCCTGCCAAGATAAAGAGACAGATAAAGAAAGATAAAGAGACACCTGTTAATCCACCTCGTACTCGGGCTCAAACATATAGGATCCCATGACAATCTGAGGTTCGTTTTCCTCATAGTATACGCGACCAGCGTCCATTTCTTTCGGTGTCAGATTGAGCATCGTACTCTAAATCTGTCACAGCGACAGATTCACTGTCTGACACCGAAGTACAATCGCTCATCATAACATTTGCCGACAGGTGCCAGACAGAGTGTCTGCGGGCGTCCCTGTTCTGACGTCATCAATAACAGTCGTAGCCCTGTTGGAGGGAAGATTTTTTTTTTTCGCGCGCTTTTTACAAAAGTCGTGTTTTTACGGAAATAAGGCCTGGAAATCAATTATTTTTGGTGGATTAGGTGTTTTGAATGTACAATTCAATTCAACATAATTCGGCAAAAAAAAAATGGGTCTGGACGACTACTTTAAGAGCAAGGACTACAAGATGAGGGACATCAAGAGTGCAAGTCTGGAAGCAATGAGAACTGAATTGTCTCAATCCCTGAATTTTGAACTTATTTTTTTCTGTTTACAGACGTCTGGTGGCGTGAATACTTACATTTCTTACTTTCTTACAATACTTACAAATAAACATTATATAAATAACAATGATAATGATGATAATTATAGTAGTATTAATAATCATATTCTCATAGTGGAAAGAGGAGGATTAATAACAGGGAGTGGCATGGAGAGGTAAGGGAGAAGGCCTATTCTAAGCCACGATACAAAATTCGTCGTGTTCTCGTTGTTTTCTATGGAGCTGAATGGCGCGTACGCCGTGATGAGGGATGGCGGTGAGGCATAGTCTGGACACAAGGCTGGTTTTTCAACACGTTGCCATGTCTCACCGCCAGCCTCATCACCCCTAGTCTGGACAGGCCTTAAGGGGCATTGAACGCGACCTTCTTGATCCAGGCCAGGTGGGGTGAGTAGCGCAGGTTGACGTATATGCCGGGGTAGTCCTTGTGGCCACAGCCTCGGCCATGCGACACGATGCCCGCCACCACGTAGCGTCCCTGGACGTCCTGAGTCACAAGGGGTCCGCCCGAAGCACCCTGAGGGAAGGAGGACAAAAGTAACATTATAGCAGAAGGTGTCTGTGAATGGCCAGGTGACTTTACTAAAACCATTACTGTAAAGGTTTTTCTCAGCGCCAAGCCTGGTGAAAGAAAGGCAGAGGGCCTCCTATGTATATAATCCTTGTGGCGCCCTTCCTTACGAGTACAAACAGGCTGGAAAGGACAGCAGGAGGAGGAGGTTGGCGGGAGGCAGGAGGAGGAGGTGGTAAAGAAGAAACATCAAGGAACAATAAATAGTACCACATATGTTGCGCTTTACGAGGTTGTTTGTGAATATCTGCACTACATGACCTACAGGGAGCGACATAGAATAATTCAGGATAAAGCTCCTCCTCAACCTCCAATCCTTCTAGTGAATAGTCGAAGCCGACAGGAATGGAAGAAACACGGTGCAACATAGAAAAATTGCACATGGTTTTTCACGGGATGGAGAGGAGGAGGAGAGGAGGAGGAGGAGGATGTTCACGACGTTGGCAAAGGTGAACCTGGTGTCAGCAGCCTCACAAACATTCACTCACAAACACACATATCATCAGGTTATCCAGCCAGTCATACATGATGTCAGCGTGGTGGCAGACTTACAATGCAAGCGTCCTTCACGCCGTGCGGATCCCCGGCACACAGGGTCTCGCGGCCCATGCCCTGAGGCCAGTGTTTGTAGTACATGGACAGCGTGGAGTAGCTGCGAACACACACGAGCCTAGCGGGAACACCGTCACCTCGATCTCCTTCAGGACTGAGTTGGAGTTAACACCTGTGGAAGAAGTTTGTGTTTACCATTCATGATAATTGTGAACCTTGCGTTTTGATGCCATGGGTTGTGGAAAATTTGTTGATAAGAATTAGATATGGAACATTTCACCATTTCAATTTCATTCGAGATTATGAATCAATTTTCTAAAGTTGGTAGTACAGCGAAACTTACCACCAAATGTGTTACCGAAAGTGAGCAGCTTCGCCTTGGTGTCCGTGATGTCTGTGTTGGCCGCCGCGCCCCACGGCAGGCACACGGGACTCACGCTCTTCTGTGGACCAATGTTTTACCCAGTTAAAAAATGCATTTATGTACGATTTGCCAAGAACAATTAGATGATAGTTTAATTTTTATATTGATTAAAAATTCAACTTACATGATTTGACCTGAAGAGGACTGTTGAGCTGAGTCTGACGAGGGCGAGGCTGTGGTAGGCCCGTGGCGGGAGTAGTCCGGTGGGGGACGACCTCCGCCACACTGAAGTCTTGGGAGTCGCTCCGTCATGGTCGTCGTTGAAGTCGTATTCCCCCCGGCGCACCACGGCCGCCTCCCTGCAAGGCAACGCCCACGGCAAACCCACACACGGCATTACCACTAAATAACACGCTTTGTCTTGCACAGACGAGCTGCAGACACTCAGAATTATGATTCAAATAATACAAATCATTATTGTTTAGGTATACTAACGGGTCCTGGAAGCAGTAGGCTTCAGAGAGCACCCAGTGTTCATTGATCAGCATGCTGCGCATAACCAATCATTGCCTTCACTCTCCTTCCGGCCTACCAAAGCCTGAGGGATAATATAAGCATGTAAAGTACGAAGTACAAGGGCATATAATCAGATCTGATGCCACATTTTGCATGAGTGTTGCGCGCCACCCACCATCCAGGGCCACGTCACCCCCGAGACTTCATGGTGGCTCTCAGGGTTGGAGCTGGAGACTGTTCCGAATCCGAAGAGCTACGGTTTACTGGCAGAGCAATCTAAAATAGTTTTATGTACTATGAATATTATGTATTATATTAGATAAATAGTAAAGAGACAGATAGACTGCTATTATATATATATATATAAATATATATATATATATATATAAAATATATATATATAAAATATATATATATATATATATATATATATAATGAAGATATAACCAGCGCGGGTAGAAACATCTTGATTGTTTATTTGAACGTTTCGGCTATACATAAGCCATCATCAGCCTAAAATCGGATACAAAATTTTGTTAAAAATGAAAATATACAAATTATAAAATTATTTGCGCATTTAAAATGCCTAACCTAAAATAAATAAAATAAGAATAAAAATTATAAAACAGTAATAAAAAATACTACACCTACCAATCAACATCGCAGTGGAGTGTGGGATTCCCACATGGTTTAAAAGCACACAAGCGGGGTTGAGGTGCCCTGTGCGCAGAGGGACGGTTTGGGGGGGGGGGTGAGGAGGCTCTCACATATCCATCGGGTGGAGTCGTGGGAGCTTGTGTGTAAAATATTAAAGTCTTGGTTTGTTTATTGGGTGGCCTGAGGCTTCGGAATGATCCCGAACGGCTGAAAATGGTGGTTTCGACACGGGTTTGCCAGTCCTGTGAGACAGTCCCCGATGCTCCGCGACCGATGTCTCACAGGACTGGCAAACCCGTGTCCAAACCACCATTTTCAGCCATTCGGGATTATTCCGAAACCTCAGGCCACCCAATAACAAACCAAGACTTTAATATTTTACACACAAGCTCCCACGACTCCACCCGATGGATATGTGAGAGCCTCCTCACCCACCACCACAAACCGTCCTTCTGCGCACAGGGCACCTCAACCCCGCTTGTGTGCTTTTAACCCATGTGGGAATCCCACACTCCACTGCGATGTTGATTGGTAGGTGTAGTATTTTTATTACTGTTTTATAATTTTTATTCTTATTTTATTTTATTTTAGGTTAGGCATTTTAAATGCGCAAAATTTTATAATTTGTAATTTTCATTTTAACAAAATTTTGTATCCGATTTTAGGGTGATGATGGCTTATGTATAGCCGGAAACGTTCAAATAACAATCAAGATGTTTCTAACCCCGCTGGTTTATATCTTTATTATAAGATCTCGCTTCCCTCATGGAGAAAGTATTGCCTCTATTATATTATATTATGTATATATATATATTATATATATATAATATATATAATATATAATATATATATATAATATATATATATATATATATATATATATATTATATATATATATATATTATATATATATATATATATTTTATATATATAATTTTTTTTTTTTTTTTTTTTTCTCATTTGGAAATACTTCATGCTTGAAACAACAGATATTTCACGTTCATTTTTAGATTGTACATTTTGATTTTGTGTGAAAATAAATCTCTATAAAGAAAAATGTATGTCACGAAGCACATTAATGCAGTGTGACTGTGTGTGACTGTGTGCGTGTGCGTGTGCGTGCTTGCGTGCGTCCCTTTGCTTTGCGTGTGTGATTTCCCGTGCGGGGTGAAGGGGGGGCCCAAAAAAGCATTTTACCAAAGCTGAGGGAGGGAGGGGAGACGATAACTTTGGGTCGGGGGAAACCATCTGAAACAAGTGAAATAATTAAAGGGGTATTTAAACCCAACAACACAAAACACACACACACACACACCCCCCCCCTCCTCGATCGCTAGCCCCGGCTCGCGTGGTAAAGGGACCAGGGGTAAAAAAAACACACCGCCTGTGGGGCAAAGGGGGTTTTTCGTAAAAGCCATTGCGCCTTTATGTGCAGGGCCCCATTCGAACCCCTCTCGCCCCCGGGGATTTTCTCTGGCAAAGGGACTACTGGTTGTGTATTTTGGATTTTAACCCCTCTTTTAGGCGACACATTACTACAAACCCTCTAAGCTGCTGATACGAAAATCCTGAAAAAAATCCATTCCTAAAGGTTTGGGGCCCTAAGAAAAGCCTAGAAAGACCCAAAAGAAAAAGCCTAAAGAAAGACCCTAAAGAAGGGCCAAAAGGGAGGGAGCCAAAGTAAGAGCCAAAGAAAGGGGTTTTAAAGAAAAAGCCTAAAGAAAGAAGCTAAAGAAATTGCCTAAGGAAAGAGCCTAAAGAAAGAAGCAAAGAAAGTGCCAAGGGAAAAAGACCCAAAAATAAAGAGCCAAAGGGAAAGGGGCCAAAGAAAGACCCCTAAAGAAAGGGTCAAAATTTAAAAAGGGGCCTAAAGAAAGAGCCAAAAAAAAGAGCCTAAAAAAAGGGGGGGCCAAAAGAAAGAGCTAAAAAAAGAGCCAAAGGAAAGAGCCTAAAAAAAAAGGGGCAAAAGGAAAGAGCCTAAAAAACCAAAGAGCCTTTAAAAATGGGCCCTAAAAAAGAGCCTAAAAATAGAGCCAAAGAAAAGCCTAAAAAAGGACCCTTTTAAAAGGAGCCTAAGGCAAGACCCTAAGGCAAGAGCCTAAGGCAAGAGCCAAAGGCAAAAACCCTAAGGCAAGAGCCTAAGGCAAGGAGCCAAAGGGGAAAGGGACCTTTAAGGATAGACCTAAGGATGACCCTTAAGCTAAAAAAGGCCTAAAGAAAAGCTTAAAGAAAAAAGCCAAAGAAAGAGCCAAAAGAAAGTCCCTAAGGAAAGAGCCCTAAGGAAAGAACCAAAGGGAAAAAGACCCTTAAAAAAAAGAACTTAAAAAGAGCCAAAGGGGAAAAGCCAAAGGAAAGAGGCAAAAAAAAAAAGGTCTAAAAAAAGAGTTAAAAAAAGAGCCAAAAAAAAGGGCCTAAAAAAAAGTGCCAAAAAAAAGTCCCAAAAAAAAAAGCCTAAAGAAAGACCTAAAAAAAAAACCCTAAAGAAAGAACCTAAAGAAAGGCCAAAGGGAAAAAGGCCCCAAAGGGAAAGGGGCCAAGGAAAGAACCTAAGGAAAGAGCCCCTTAAAAAGACCCCTAAAGAAAGAGCCTAAAGAAAGAGTCTAAAGAAAGAGTTTAAAGAAAAACCTAAGGAAAGACCCTAAAAAAAAGAGCCAAAAAGAAAGAGCCTAAAGGGGGAGCCAAAAGTAAGACCCCAAAGAAAGACCCCAAAAGAAAAAGTCTAAGGAAAGAGAAAGGGAAAAAAACCCAAAGGAAAGAGCCAAAAGAAAGAGTTAAAAAGAAAGAGCCTAAAAAAGAGCCAAAGGGAAAAGACCCTTTAAGGAAAGAGCCAAAGGGAAAAGGACCCCTAAAGAAAGACCCTAAGGAAAGGGGCCTAAAGAAAGAGCTTAAAGAAAGGGGCCTAAGGAAAGGGGCCCCAAAGGAAAGAGCCTAAAGAAAGAGTTTTAAAAAAAGAGCCTAAGGAAAGAGCCAAAGAAAGAGCCTAAAAGAAAGAGCCTGAAGAAAGAGCCTAAAGAAATAGCTAAAGAAAGAGCCAAAAGAAAGGCCAAAAGGGAAAGAGCCTAAAGAAAAGAGCCAAAAGAAAGGGCCAAAAGGGGCCTAAAAAAAGCCTAAGGAAAAAAACCTAAAAAAAGAGCCTAAAAAAAGAGGCTAAAAGAAAGAGCCTAAAGAAAAGAGCCCCTAAAGAAAGTGCCTAAAAAAAGAGCCTTAGAAAGGGGCCAAAAGGAAAGAGTTTTAAAAAAAAAGACCCAAAAAGAAAGAGCTTAAAAAAGAGTTTAAAAAAAGGTTTAAAGAAAAAAACCTAAAGAAAAGCCTACAGAAAGAGCCTAAAAAAAAGAGCCAAAAGAAGCCTAAAAAAAAAGGGCCTACGAAAAAAAATTTACAGAAAGACCCTAAAGAAAGACCCCTAAAGAAAGACCAAAAAGAAAGAGCCTACAAAAAAAGCCAAAAGGGAAAGAGCCTAAGGAAAGAGCCTAAAGAAAGGCCTAAAAAAAGGGGCCCAAAAGTATAGCCTAAAAAAAGAGCCTACAAAAAGGACCCCAAAAAAAAAGGGAAATTTAAAAAAACCTTTGGGGGGTGTGAGGCATACTTTACCCATCACACAACCCAACGGGTTTGTGGGAAAGGGCAACAAACCATAATAAGGGTTATCTTTTGGACTTTTCAATACGTCAAGAGGTTTTTTAAACATTAGTGGGATTTTTTTTTTTGAAGGGGGGGTTTTTTTCCCTTATAAGGGGTTTTTTTTCACTGTCATAAGGGGGGTTTTTTCCTCAATTAGAAGGGGGAAAGGGGTTTTTTCTTTAAAAGGGGGGTTTTTAAATTAAAAGGGGGGTTTTCTTTTCAAAGTGGGGTTTCTCTTTTAAAGTGGGGTTTTCTCTGTTATAAGGGGGTTTTTTTGTTTTTAAGTGGGAAGTTTTTTTTTTATGGGGGGGGGTTTTCTTTTTTAAAAGGGGGGGTTTTCTTTTTTAAAAGTGGGGGTTTTTCTAAAATTAATGGGGGGTTTTTTCCTATTATAAGTGGGGTTTTTCCTCGTTAAAAAGGGGGGTTTTTTTTCCGTCCCCTTTAAATATCCTTTTCTTTACTTGTTAAGATTAGTTTCGGCCCCCCAATACACACTCACCCAAGGATGTCCCGGCGGGAAAGGCGGGGGAGGGGGAAAGTCCTTGGGGTTTACCCTGCCATTTGCCTCAAAAACCGCGGGAGTGGCCGCAGTCGGAAAAACCCTTTTTCCCCCCGCGCCGAGGGAGTTAGGCAGGCGTCCCCTTCCCCCTGGTAATGGTGGCCTGGAAAAACTCTGCCCGGGGGGCCAGACCCTGGAAAAAAAGGGAAAAAAAGGGGAAAAAAATTAGCCACTGGAAAACCCCGGGTCAAAGGGGGAAAACACTTTGCTCCTGGAAGCAAGGGGGGAAAAAAGGGAAAAAACACTGAGCTCCCGGAAAAAAGGGTCCCAAAGGGAAGAACATTTTAGGGCCCCCGGGAAAAAAGGGAAAAAAAGGGAAAAAAACACGAGCCCCCGCAAACAAGAAGGGCAAAGGGAAAGAACACTGAGCCCCTGGAAAAAAATGGTCAAAAGGGGAAAAACATGAGCCCAGGAAACAAGGGAAAAAAGGGAAAAACACTGACCCCTGGAAAAAAGAGGGTCAAAGGGGGAAAAACCGGGCCCCTGGAAACAAAGGTCAAAAGGAAAAAACACTGAGCCCCTGGAAACAAAAGGGGAAAAAGGGGAAAAAACACTGACCCCTTAAACAAAGGGAAAAAAGGGAAAAAACACTTTAGCCCTGGAAACAAAGGGTTTAAAGGGAAGAACACTGAGCCCCTGGAAAAAAAGGGAAAAAGGGAAGGGGGCACTGAGTTCCGGGAAAAAGGGGTCAAAGGGAAAAGAAACCCCTGAGCCCCTGGAAAAAGGGTTTAAAAGGGAAAAAACACCCCAGCTCCTGGAAACAAGGGAAAAAAAGGGAAAAACACGGGGTTCCTGGAAACCCGGGGTCAAAGGGGGAAAAAACACGAGCCCCTGGAAAAAAAAGGGTCAAAGGGAAGAAACATTGAGCCCCCCGGAACAAAGGAAGAAGGGAAAAACCCCTGAGCCCCCGGAAAAAAAGGGTTCCCAAAGGGAAAAACACCTTTAGCCCCCGGAAACAAGGGTCCCCCGGGAAAAAAACTGAGCCCCCCGGAAACAAGGGGGAAAAAGGGAAGAACACTTGGGGTCCCCGGGGAAAAAGGGGAAAAAAAGGGGAAAAACACTGAGCCCCTGGAAACAAGGGTCAAAGGGGAAAAAACCCTGAGCTCCCCGGAAAAAAAGGGAAAAAGGGAAGAACACTGAGCCCCTGCAAAAAAAGGGTTTAAAGGGGAAAAACACTGGCCCCTGGAAAAAAAGGATCCCAAAGGGGAAAAACACTGAGCCCCTGGAAACAAGGGAAAAAGGGAAGAAAAAACTGAAACCCCTGGAAACAGGGGGCCCAAAAGGGGAAAAACACTGAGCCCCTGGAAACAAAAGGGGCCAAAAGGGGAAAAACACTGAGCCCCTGGAAAACAAGGGTTTCCCAAAAGGGGAAAAACCCTGAGCCCCTTGGGAAAAAGGGGTTTTAAAGGGGAAAAACACTGGGGCTCCTGGGAAAAAAGAGAAAAAGGGAAAAACACTGAGCCCCTGGAAACAGGGGTCAAAAAGGGAAAAACACAGAGTCCCTGGAAACAAGGGTCAAAGGGAAAAACCCGACCCCCCGGGAAAAAGGGGGGGCAAGGGAAGAAACCTTTAGTCCTGCAAACAAGAAAAAAGGGGAAAAAAACAAATTTAGGCCCCCGGAAAAAAGGGAAAAAGGGAAAAAAACAATGAGCCCCTGGAAAAAAAAAGGGAAGAAAAACCCGAGCCCCTGGAAACAAGGAAAAAAGGGAAAAACACTGAGCCCGGAAACAAAGGAAAAAAGGGGAAAAACACTGAGCCCCTGGAAACAAGGGAAAAACACTGGCCCCTGGGGAAAAAAGGTCAAAGGGGAGAACCAAAGGGGCCCCTGGGAAAAAAGGAAAAAGGGAAGAACACTGAGCCCCCCGGAAACAAGGGAAAAAAAAGGGGAAGGAAAACTGAGCCCCGAAAAAAAAAAAAGGGTCAAAGGGAAGAAAAACTGAGCCCCCGGAAACAAGGGTCAAAGGGGAAAAAACACGGGGCCCCTGGAAACAAAGGGGCAAAGGGAAAAACACTGAGCCCCCGGGAAAAAAGGGTCATAGGGGGAAGAACACTGGGGCCCCTGGAAACAAAAGGGGCAAAGGGAAGAAACTAACCCCCGAAACAAGGGAAAAAAGGGAAAAAACATGAGCCCCTGCAAACAAGGGTCAAAAGGGGGAAAAACCCCTGAGGGCCCCCGGAAAAAAAGGGGCAAAGGGAAAAAAACACTGAAACCCCTGGGAAAAAAGGGGGAAAAAAAAGGGGAAAAACACTGAGGTCCCGGAAACAAAAGGGGAAAAACACTGACCCCTGGAAAAAAAGGGTCAAAGGGGAACACCCGAGCCCCTGGAAACAAGGGTCAAAGGGGAAAGCACTGAGCCCCTGGGAAAAAAAGGGTAAAAGGGGAAAAACAAATGAGCCCCCGGGAAAAAAGGGTTTAAAGGGAAGAACACTTTAGCCCCTGGAAAAAAAGGGGAAAAAAAGGGGAAGGGAAAATTGAGCCCCCCGGAAAAAAAGGAAAAAAAGGGAAAAACCTGAGCCCCTTTGGAAAAAAGGGAAAAAGGGGAAAAACACTGAGCCCCCCCGGAAAAAGGGTCAAAGGGAAAAAACACTGAGGCCCCCGGAAAAAAGGGAAAAAAGGGGAAAAAAACACTGAGGCCCCCGGAAAAAAGGGTCCAAAAGGGAAAAAACCATGGGCCCCCGGGAAAAAGGGAAAAAAGGGAAAAAACATTTTGGCCCCCCGGAAACATGGAAAAAAAAGGGGAAAAAACCCCTGAGCCCCTGGAAACAAGGAAAAAAGGGGGAAAACGAGCCCCTGGAAACAAGGGTCAAAGGGGGGAAAGGGAAATATTCGTCGCCAAACCCGAAAAAAAACGGTGCACAACAAGTAAACAGAAAAACCCCTGATCCAAAAAAAAGTGTAGTAGTTTGTTATGTAGTGTAGTAAGGTTTGTTTTTAGTAGTAGTAGTAAGTAGTAGTGTAGTAGTAAATAGTAGGGAAATTTATTTTTGGGAGTAGTGTAGTAGAGTAGGTGAAATTTTATATTTTTTTCATGACAAAGGGAAAAAAAGAAGGACAAAATAACAACGGGAGGGGAAATAATTAACAGGGACACTAACAAAGGTAAAGGGGCAATTAAATTAAAAAAGAGAGACAAAAAACGGGAGGGGGAAAAAATTTTTAAAAGGGCAGATAAAAAACGCCAGGGACAATAATTAACGGGGGGTTTATAACAACGGTTTGGGACAAAATTTAACAGGAAGACAAACAACCCGGGAGGGGGAAAAATAATTAAAGGAGTCCCAAAAAACGGTAGGGACAAATTTAACAGGGGGGACATAAACAAAAGGTAGGGGCAATTTTTACAGGGGAAAATAACAACGGTAAAGGGGCAATTATTAACAGGGGGGCCTAAAAACGGTAGGGAAATTATTTGCAGGGGGAAATAACAACGGTTTGGGGGCAATAATTAACAGGAAGCCCTTAAAAACGGTAAGGGGCAATAATTAACAGGGAGACATAACAACGGTAGCGATAATAATTAACAGGGAGAGGGAAAAACGGGAGGGGCCCAAAAATTAACAGGGAAATAACAATGGTAGGCACAATAATTAAAAGGGGGGACATAAAATAAGAACATAAGAAAAAAAGGGGGGCTACAAGAGGGCCGGGGAGGCCCACACGTGAAGTTTTTCCCGTCACCTAACACTACCCCACCTCCACCTTTCATCCCCACCCTAACCCATTCCGCTCCTCTTTTAAAGCCCCAATGACTCCGCCTAACTACCCCGTCTCTGGGGGCCATTTCCCTTCTTCACCACCCCCATTTTGAACCAGTTTTTTCCCCCATTTCCCCTTTTTAAATTACACTTTTCCAGCTTGAATCCGTTACTTCTTGTTCTACCCTGGTTAAAATCGTAAGAACTTTTCCTCTCTCCTCTATTAAATCCCTTTACCACTGAAAAACTTTTATCAGATTGCCCCTTACTCTGGTCTCTCGAGTGAGTGTAATTTAATAACTTCAATCTCCTCTCAAAATTAAAGTTACGCATCCCTTGTATCATTTTGGTCATCCTTCTCTGCACTGTTTCTAACAAAAACTATATCCATCCTGAAATTTATGGAGACCAAACTGAACTGCATAGTCTAGGGAGGCCCTGATTAGAGCCAGATAAAGCTTTAGAATAATTTCCCGCACTTCTACTTTTAACACTTCTGGTAATGAATCCTAATACTCTATTAGCTCTATTTCTGGCCTCAATACAATACATTTTTTCCTAGGTCGGACGTCTGAGCTCACCCTTAACTCCAAGATCTTTTCACCTTCTGATCTTTCAGCGATACATTGCTTATGGGGGATTCTATTACCAGGTTTTTTTCACCAACTATAGGCTATAAGGCTGCATTTATAAATATTAAATTCCATCTCCCATCTAAACTGCCCACTCGTTAAGTCTATCAAAGTCTCCTGCAATATGTTTACATCAGACTGTGATCCAATAATCTCCCAAAACTTAGTATCATCAGCAAACTTGCTGATATCACTGCTAATTCCACTATCCAATTTCGTTGATGTAAATCAAAATAGTAATGGACCCAAAACAGACCCTTGTGGAACTCCACTTGTCCCCAGCCCCATTCAGATTTAGAACCTTTAATTGTAACCCTTTGTTGCCTATTACTTAGCCAAGCTCTGATCCAATGAAGAACCTTCCCCATCTATTCCATGAGCCCTAACCTTATTTAAGAGTCGCTCGTGTGGTACTTTGTCAAATGCCTTACTAAAGTCCAGATATTATATCATAATCCTTATATTATCTGCCGTCTCATAAACTTTCCTATAAAAACTCAATAAATTGGGAGACATGACCTACCTTTTGGGGAATCCATGTGTGAAACATTGATCAAAAATATGTTTATCTAAGTGCTCTCTAATGTTTTTTGCAATAATAGATTCCAATAATTTACCCACCACTGATGTTAGACTTACGGGTCTATAATTTGACTTTAGTCCTCTGTCTCCTTCTTAAATATGGAACAACATTTTCCCTTTCCCCACAATAATGGCACATCGCCCTATCTCAACCAATTTTTCCCAAAAATGTCACTAACGACTCACTAACAACCTCCTTGCATTCCTTTAATACCCTGGGATACACTTCATCTGGTCCTGGAGATTTAAAAATTTATTTTATCTATACCAATTTATTTCCACCATCCCTAGTTATCCCCAATATCTTTGAGTTTCTCCTCATCGCTTCCTTTGAACATCTGGTTCACTATCAGGGATCGTCTGTGTATCCCCCTCCGTAAAACACTTTGAAAATTAATCTTTGACCCCTTACACATCCTCATC
Organism: Chionoecetes opilio; assembly: GCA_016584305.1. Taxonomy (NCBI): domain Eukaryota; kingdom Metazoa; phylum Arthropoda; class Malacostraca; order Decapoda; family Majidae; genus Chionoecetes; species Chionoecetes opilio. Next base: position 94,326 of record JACEEZ010018108.1, read on the forward strand.
CGTATTTAAGACCTCACCTGGGCCTGACCTTTAACGTCCAACTAATTCCTTGTCTTTGTTATATACCTGATAGAACCCCTTTGGTCCCTTTTCGCCTGTCGTGCTACTTTTAAACTCATAATTGTTCTTAGCAACCGAGTTAATTTCTTCACTGTCCTTGCCATCACGTTATACTGTTCTTTGTTTACCAATCCTGCCCAATAACAACAGTAGGCACAATAATTTAAAAGGGAGACATAACAACGGTAGGCACAATAATTAACAGGGGGACATAACAACGTAGGCACAATAATTAACAGGGACACATAACAACAGTAAGCACAATAATTAACAGGGAGACATAAAAACGGTAGGGACAATATTTAACGTGTGTGTGGCTTACCTGGCGCATCACCAACCCAAAAACAGAAGCAACAAACAGGGCGCCCATAAACCGCTCCATCCTGCCTTTAACGCTGCTACTTCCGACTGGGTTTGTCCTAAGTGCGTCATTCTTGCCTTTATACCCCATCAAATTTGTCAAGCCGGTATCCTTTTTCTTCGTGGTGAATATACCAATTAGGGTACGCCGTATAACAAAAATTCTTTTTCTCAACTTTGGCATGCCAATTTCCTATGTAAAATGGAATTCTAAGACGATTTTATCTGTTTCCATTTTTGCATTTGAGCAATTTTAAATATGCAAAATCGCACTTTTATATTGCACCCTTATCGAATAATGCTTAAAAGAGTACGCAGTGTCCGGTTGGTCTGTGTATTGCATCATGCACAATATGAGTTCCAAATTAGCGTGGTAAACTCTTCTGATCAGGGTTCATTAGCACTAATCACAGTGTCACAGCTCTCGTTGGCCTAGAACCAACCATCAGTCCTCTTGAGACCTG
>JACEEZ010018109.1:2500-15000 GCA_016584305.1 Chionoecetes opilio
TCACTGGAGAGATAAAGGCAGGGGAAAAAGGGAGGAAAGGGGGGGAAAGGGAGGGGGGGGAAGGAGGGAAAGGAAGGGAGGGGGGAAGGGGAAGGAAGGGAAAAAGAAAAGAGGGAGGAGGGAGGGAGGGGGGGGGGAAGGAAAGAGGAAGGGATGAAAGAAAAAAGGAGAGAACATAGCGTCACGTCAATGGTGGGAAGGGGTTTCTCTTACCCAAAAAGTCCCTTTTCGTGTATATGAAAAAACAAACATTCAAGTAGTGCTTCTTTATACGCCTTTGTTGCCGAAAGGAATACGAGTATGTGCTAAAAGGGCTGCAATACTTTATTTGTGTGTCGTTCTTAATGTATTTTTATTTCATGTAATGTAAATTTTTCCGGCGGTGTGTTTGGAACATCCTGGATTTTGGGTCAAAAACTTTTTTTTAAACTTTTAAACTTTCTTCGTCATTTTAGCATCCAAGGGCCCAAAAATTAACAAAAAAAACCTGCAAAGAGAAAAAACAGAGAGGATAATGCAGCTGCAGCGTGTGGGGAGGTACACGAGGCAGACCTGACGTGGCTGATGGATTACTGAAGGATTTCCAAGCTGGGAGTCATAATCCTGCTGGCGCCTGCAAGTTCCTGTCCCGCCGCTGACCGGCCCCGCAGCCCTCCGCCACCCACCCCCCGCCTCCCACCCACCGCCTCCCACCGCCTCTCACATTAAAAAGTATCTGGCAGCACCTCCCCGTCCGGGAAAATACGCCCCCCTTTCTGCACCCCACGGGGAACCCTTTTTTTAGACGGGGTCCTGGCTATAGGGGTGAGTCCTCGGCAGAACACCATCATGAAACCGGAAATGAATGGCGCCGAAATTTTTTTTTTCCCATAGTCTAAAATAGTAGTGTTTTTTCCTATACCAATGAAAAAAAAAGCACTAAGAACGCCTTTAATTAGACGAAATGCCTCGACTATAGGGGCGAGTCACCTGTAGAACGCCATTATCAAACCCGAAATGAATGGCGCCGAGGGTTTTTCCCATTCTAAAATTGTGCTGTGGTTTTTCCTATACTAATGAAGAGTTTTTGTTCAGCGTCCTTTTCTATTTCTGTTCTGTGTGTGGTCGACTGTCGTTTGTTTCACCGGTAGTTTCTTGTGGGCGGAGATTATCTGGTCGGCGATAGCGGAAGGTTCTTTTATTCCCTCCTTTTAACCTGATATAATCAACGGATAAAACGTCCGCGTCGCCGTAATGAACATACATAAAGCCAACCATTTCGGTCCGAGTCGTAGCTAATTGTGGGCGCACCAATTCTTTATTTTACGGTGAGGACCTCGGGCAGAGAGAAGAGAGAAGAGAGAGAAGAAAAGGGAGAGAAGAGAGAGAGGGGGAGAGAGAAGAGGAGAGGAGAGAAAGAGAGAGGGAGAGAGAAGAGTTATAAACGAACTTGGTTAAAAAATTTAACATAGTGGCTAAGATCAAAAAAAGCAGAAAGTAAAAGAGAACAAAAGTACTGGAGGCCAAAAAAAGGGGGAGAAAGGGAGGCGGAGGGGTGAAGGGGGCAGGAGGGGTGAAAAAGGGGGCGGAGGGGGGGAAAAGGAGGCGGAGGGGTGAAAGGGGGGAGAGGGGTGGGAAAAGGGGGGCGGAGGGGGAAGGGGGCGGAGGGGGGGGAAAGGGAGGCAGGAGGGGGGAAAGGGAGGCAGGAGGGGTGAAAGGGAGGCAGGAGGGGTGAAAGGGAGGCAGGAGGGGGGAAAGGGAGGCAGGAGGGGTGAAAGGGAGGCAGGAGGGGAAAGGGAGGCCAGTGGGTGAGAATGGTGCGTGAAAACCAGTCTCTGAAAAAATGTGAGAATCTGGGCAAAAAAAAAAAGACTCATTAAATGGCGGTTATTGGGACGTTGTAAAGTCAGGAATGGAGGGTGAGAGAAAGGAGAAGAGTAAAAAATGGGTTAAGCGAAAAAAAGAGAACAAATTGAATGGATAATGAAGCCATCTTCCCTATAAGAAAGATAGAGAATACAGAAAATAATCTAATGAATAAATGTGGCTGCATGGTTGACAATGGAACAAGTAGGAAGGGAAGGAGGAGAGAAGAGCGGTTTATTTAGAAAAGGAATGAAGTACAGGGTGAGAGAAGTAAAAGCTAGGACTACTTTTCTGAAGATAGAAAATGAGGGAACCCAAAAAAGTTGTAACAGTTATAGTCTATTTTTTTTAACGAGGCAAAAAATCCTGCCCCCTTGCTGCTTACTGACTGATATTTGATGCCAGGAGAAGGGAATACTACGGTTCTTCAAAATTTCAGCTGTATTTTATCATAGTTAACCATATTATATACTCTGGTTCTTTTAACGAGGTGAAAAATATTGACCCCTTGCTGCTTACTGACTGATATTTGATGCCAGGAGAAGGGAATAGTACGGTTCTTCAAAATTTCAGCTGTATTTTATCATAGTTAACCATATTATCAGGTAAACATAGGCATAATTTTAAGCATGAGACCTTAAGATAGAATGGATTTTTTGCCATGTTAAAAAAAATAGACTATAGTGTAAGATTGGCCACATGTGTTTTGGGGGAGAGGAAAGAGGGAATGGGAGGAAAACATTGGGGGAGATTGGAAAGAAAGGAGAAGGAGGAAGAAGAGGAGGAAGAGAAGGACGATGAGGAGGAGTAAGACATTGCTGTTTTGTGATAATGGCAAAAAAAAAACCAAAAAAAGGATAGCGTGAATTAAATCTACGGTGGAAGAGGAGGAAGAGAAGGACGAGGAGAAGGAGTAAGACACATATATTTTAAATGATAATGAAAAAAAAAAGGGAAAAAAAAAAAAAAAAAAAAAAAAAAAATGGTGTGAATTAAATCAACGGGAATAACTAACCACATTTCGTACCTTCTCCTTGCCCCTCCTCCCTCCCCCTTTCCCCTCTCCATTGACACGCCCTTTCACCTGCCCGCCCCACACCTGTCTCGCCTACCTGCTCCAGCTAATCAGTATTCTCCCCCTCCTCCATCCATGCATTTTTTTTGCGCTGGGCCCTTTTGTGGTACAATTTTTCTCATCAAAGAGCAATTTCTTTTCGTGTCTTCTCTCTATTCTCTTGTTTTTTTTTCCTACGGCGTTTAGTTTTCTTGGTTCTGTAATCAATGTTTTGATGTTAGTGGTTTTTTTTCTTTCTATGCTGATTTTACGCATTCTAATTGTGAAAATGGAGGCGTGGAGAGTGTTATTTAGATGATCGCGCCTCTCTCTCTCTCTCTCTCTCTCTCTCTCTCTCTCTTCTCTCTCTCTCTCTCTCTCTCTTCTCTCTCTCTCTCTCTCTTCTCTCTCTCTCTCTCTCTCTCTCTCTCTCTCTCTCTCTCTCTCTCTCTCTCTCTCTCTCTCTCTCTCTCTCTCTCTCTCTCTCTCTCTCTCTCTCTCTCTTTCTCTCTCTATGTCTGTCTGTCATCATCATCATCATTTTCATAGTGTTAGAGAACTAGAGTCATTTGATATTTTGTGTTTTTATTGAATCTTATCATTTACCCAATTAGTAGTTTGTGGTTGGTGGGGGGATACAAAAAAAAAACCCACATATATCTTTTTTTATAATCTTATATTTCCTTCAGTAACAACATAAATAATCTTTGTCATAATATTAATAACATAGTGATCTCCCTGGTGACCCAACTAGAGCTACTCGAACACACGGCACACAACTCTTGAATACACTTATTACTTAGCACACTTCTTTCGGGACCCTCTTAGCACACTTCTCTCGGTATCCCTTCAGCTATTTTTCTCTAGACAGATTCTTTAAGCACACTCAATCGGGGATATCTGTACTTTTCTGTCTCGGGACTTTTGCAACACTTTTCTGACTTAATCCCTGGTCCTCAGTCTGTCTCTTTCAGTACATGGAGAGGCACGTGTCAGCCTTGAACACACAGAAACAGCTGTCACATTGCCGTACACACACACGTGCTGACAATTAATACTGATACAATACCTCCACAGCTTCCTAAGTGTACCAAGCCACCGAACCCAACCCTGGGCACGCGCTGCTCCCTCCTTGAGAGGCGGCACGGCCCTTGGGTTCCCGCCCCGCACGGCCTCTTGACTAGATCATGAATCATTATATATACACAAATTGTAAAAGCTAGATGTGTAAGCTCGGTAAAAGTATTGTTTGGCACACTCTTCCCTCTGGCCTCCCTGTCTGGTGAAGGACGGTGTGGTGCACCAGCTGCCGCCACTGTGTGTGTCGTCTTGGAAGGGTGAGCGTTACTCACCTTAGATTAAAATGCTGAAAGATGTATTTGCTTTTGACGTTTTAAAACTGCCGTGATTGATATTGCATGTAAATTTCTATGAAATGATAAGTGGATAAAGATAAGTGGGTGCCTCACATTGGATATACTGATACTTTTTGGCACTTAACGTTTTATTTTTTTACGTCAAACGTCATGGTGGATGTATAAGCATGAAAATAAATCAACCTGAAGGTTGAGATTAGGATGAAAATATGATCACGACAGCTAATTATGTTGGCGTGTGACATAAGGTGAATAGAAGAACATTTTCTAATACACAAAGCAAACTTTCTTTTTGCTTCACCAGCCTAACTTGTAAAATGCAGCGCATCATTTAAGGAAAGTTTTTTGTTCGATTCCGAACACCAAGAAAAATATCTGCCCGGGCTGGATTATGATACAAATTATAGTGTGATGTCATCGCTCACAAATGTGTGTAAAAATAGGCTCAATACCAATGAGTTATATATACTGTTGCTAAAGTATGTTTTGAACCTCTCATGCAGTCATAGTCACAATTCACAGACAGATGAAAGTTTCGAGGCAGCTACTGCAGACAGGCAGGCCGTCCAGCTGACACCGCCGGGAGGTGCTGCTCACGCAGGTGTGCTGCAGCCCGCTTGCCCCCCACCACTTGCTTGCATCACGACACTGGGGGCGTGTGTTGCGCCTCTCCCCAACACTGTGGCGGGTCAGCTCCCAGCAACAGTAGTGTTACCGTGTCTGCGTCATTAGTGGGCGTTAGGTACTGGAAGGACTCGAGGTTGTCCTGGAAGAGTCCCGAGTCCGCGACGCCGCACAGGAGCGCCACCAGGTCCGGGTCCTGCGGGGTTTGGGCGACAGGCTGCTGCTGGGTCTTGCTGGGCACGCTGCTGGGCTGGCACAGGGCTGCCTGGGGTTCATTGGGACTGGAGTCCTCATCGAGGATGCCTGAGAGGACCCAGGCGCAGGTGTCCTGCGGGGCGTTGCCGTCCAGCATGTCCTGCAGGGACCTGATGTAGGCGGAGGCGAGCTTCAGCGTGGTGATCTTGGTCATGTCGGCGGCAGCGCGGCGACGACTCACCCACGAAGGCAACACGCCCCGCAGACTCTCAAAGGCCGTGTTTATCTGACGCATGCGGTACCGCTCACGTGCGTTGGCGGTCTTCCTGCGGTAACGGGACAGCGGCTGCGGCCGTTGCGACTTGGGCCCCGTGGACTCAGGCAGACTCCAGTCAGGGTCGCATCGGTACTTAGCTTTTAGAGAGCGAGGTCGCAGCTGGTACTTTCCGCCAGAAACCACTAAGGCATTTTGGGAACACTCGTTATTGTTATTGTTATCAACTGAAGTGTCAACACTGTCCACCTCCACCTCATTTTCGTCCGTCTTTGCCATTTCGGAAGTGATTATTGTTTTCCAGGATGTGAACGGGGAGCACCGCTCCTCATAGCAGATGATTCACCTCGATTGTTTTTAGTCACTGAGTTGATCCTGTAACCCGGCGCGGGTGTCCCTGCACAGACGTGGATGCTTGGTGGTGACAGGTGACGCTCGCTGACTCCTTATGGCAGTGCGGTGCTCAGGGAACCTGGCGTTGTGGAGCGTGGCGGGAGGCACGGCACGGCAGGCGGCGGAGGGCGACGCCGCACAATGTTGCAGCAGGACCGGCGGCCAGCCACTGAGTTCCTGCCTCGCGCTGCGGTGTAGTCACTGCCACCCGCTCCCTTCACCCCCCTTACACCCCCTCCCTTTCTCCACCATCCCCCCATTCACCCCTCTCTCTCCATGCCCCTTTACCTCTTACATGCCCATTCTCCCCTCTCTTCCATCTCCTTTCTCCTCTCCTTTCCTCTCGTCTGTCTGTCTTTGCATAGTCCATCGGTCTGTCTGGGTACGTATCTCAGTGAGTGTCAATTTCCTTCCTTGCGTCTGTCAGTCATTTCACTCGACATTCTACCTGTAGGTTTACCTCTATATCTATATCAATGGATGCACGTCCCTCTATGTGTATGCGTGTGTTTATCTCTCCTCATATCGCCTGAATACTCTCCTTCGTATCTCCGCTCTCTACTTCTTTCCATCTTTTACTCAGTGTGTCCATAATTCCTCTCCTCCTTCTCTCTTTACCTCTCACACCCACCTCCCCACCCACCACCCACTCCCTACCGCTCACCCCCATCACTCTGACCCACCAACCCACCCTGACCGCCCCCTCACCACCTCCACCCAGCTGCCCGTCGTCGCTCTCGCCCTTAACTCCCTCGCATTTTTCCCGTCGCCCATGAGTGTCGTTGTGGTCGTGGACAGGTGATACGGGTCATTCAAGGGATTATCTGGTAGCATATAAGGTCATCGAGGATCAGGGAAGGATTGGAAGACTGTTACGGACTCGGTTTGATCACAGATTTGACCTGGCAGGGGAGGGAGGTCGCTTCATCCTTGACTCTCGCTGCGGATGAAAGCTGTGCATGGTCGTCACCCTCGGGACTGTGTAGAGACTATTACGTACATCGAATTATCGGTATATTGAGGTTATGGTGAAGCTGTAAATGAGCCTCGGGAGTGAAAATGATAATAATCGTTTCTTTTCCCGCAATTTCGACCTATTATCAGTTTTGTCAGTCTTGTTTTTTACCGATTAATCTTTGTAATTGGTGGGCTGGAATTGTATCAGTGATGGAGCAATTGCTGGGTGATAATGATTAGTGTGGGTGAATGAGGGAGGAGGTTGGGGGGAATCAGCGTCGGGTAATTGAGTCACGGGCATCTCAATACACTTGTCTGCCGATCTCCCTCGTGCGCCGGGAAAGATTTCATGGTTTTCGTCATCACTTTTACGTTCGTCAAATTCTGGGTAACTTTCACTCTCGGGTTAGGGCGCCAGGAGGAGCTCACGGCCTGAAGAGACGCGTTCAGACCATGTTTCTCTTTTGCCTTGACTCTTTTGTCGATCTCTCCCTCTCTCTCTCCTTTCTCTCTCTCTCTCTCTCTCTCTCTCTCTCTCTCTCTCTCTCTCTCTCTCTCTCTCTCTCTCTCTCTCTCTCTCTCTCTCTCTCTTCTCTCTCTCTCTCTCTCTCTCTCTCTCTCTGTCTCTCTCTCTCTCTCTCTCCTCTCTCTCGCTCTCTCTCTCTCTCTCTCTCCTGGCTGGTGGTGCTCGATCATTCCCTTCAGGTTGTTTTTGATTAATGTTGGCGGGTTTGTCAGTTTTGTGTTTTTATTGATCTTACGATGAGGTCTTTGGGACAAGATTTATTGATGTCTTCCATATTTTGACTCATTATAACTCTCTCTCTCTGTTTCTATCTCTCTCTGTCTCTCTCTGTCTCTCTCTCTGTCTGTCTGTCTCTCTTTCTCTCTCTCTGTCTCTCTGTCTGTCTCTCTCTCTCTCTGTCTCTCTGTCTGTCTGTCTGTGTCTGTCTGTCTGTCTGTCTGTCTGTCTGTCTGTCTGTCTGTCTGTCTGTCTGTCTGTCTATCTCTCTCTGTCTGTCTGTCTGTCTGTCTGTCTCTCTCTCTCTCTCTCCTCTCTCTCTCTCTCTCTCCTCTCTTCTCTCTCTCTCTCTCTCTCTCTCTCTCTCTCTCTCTCTCTCTCTCTCTCTCTCTCTCTCTCTCTCTCTCTCTCTCTCCTCTCTCAGCATAACAATCTTGGTGCGTGATAATTGTCATCCTTCGTAACAAGTATGCCTTTATTTATTTATCTTTCTTTTCATTTATATTTTCTTTCCTTTTTCTCGGCATAATCTTTTCTTTGTTGTGGTGTAATTTCACGATTCTTCTTTGTTTTCTTTTCTGCCTTTTAGCTTCTTTCTGTTTTCTTGACAATATTTCTGACGTCTCTTTTCGCGTTATCTTTTATCTCTGGTGTTTGTTATGCTCCGTCTTTTTCTTCTAATTTATGTGCTATTTTATCCTTCCATTACATATATTATTTCCTTATCTGGCATTTTCCATCTCCTGTCGCCTAGGTTTTCATTTATGTAAACTGCCGTTGCTCTCTCGCCACCTTTTTCTCAGCTCTTTTTAACCCCACCATTTATTTACTTGGTTTTCTTGCTCATTTTTAGTCTGCATAATATAACGTTTTTGCATACCCGGGTCATTTCACACTATTGTATTCATATCTTTAGTGTCGTAATGGGCCTATTCCTGTAAATATATCTTGGTTAAATTGTCCTCTAAGTCTATTCTACTAAAGTCTACTAAGTCTAATTCTATTCCACACTTGTATTAGCGAATTTTCTTATCACCATCTTATCTTTTGTCTCTGTATATTTTTTCACCTCCTCCCCCATTATCTCGCTTCTCAACTTATCATTGGCCAATACTCTCATTTACAGCCCCATGTGCTTATTTACGCAGTTGCTTATCATTAAATAGTAGTCTTCCACAACCATCACTATCTGCAACACCTATAATCACACGCGTAATCAACAACAACTGTCATCAACGTTAAGAAACTCCTAGGTTTTTATTTTCTAGCCACATATTCCACTCTTTTCTTCTTGCACTTTTTTTTTCCTTCATATTTTTTTGCCTCATCTTACCGAGCATCGTTTTACACAACCATCAATCTCTATCATCATAAATTTTGTCACTTCATTGGTTACGGAGTATTCCTAATGAACTCTCGCCTTTCAAAGCCTCAAACACCGACTTGTAATTATCTTGCTTTCATAACTGTGGGTGTTTTTTCCGACTCTACGTACAGTTTCCTTAAGTTCGCATTTTGTTCAGTTTGTTATTTAATTTGATTTCTTACCATCTCCGTAAGAGAGCGGAAAGGAGAAAATGTTCATTTGTAATCGTTGCTGTCTTTGGTTTAACTACGTGTGTTTAGTGAGGAGGAGGAGGAGGAGGAGGAGGAGGAGGAGGAGGAGGAGGAGGAGGAGGAGGAGGAGGAGGAGGAGGAGGAGGAGGAGGAGGAGGAGGATGGAAAGAATACGAAACAACTGATGATGAATAGGTGAGGAAGACGAATCTTTTTAAACAATAGACTTTTAGGAGAAATATGATAGATAAACAGAGATGAATGATAAAGTAAAGGGCGTAGGCAGAAGAGGGTGAAGAGGAATATGATAAGAAGACTAGGAAGAATGGAGGAGAGGAAAGAGATAAAGAGGAGGAAGGTGGTGAAGTGAAGGAAGATTTAGGCTCCACACCTGAGCTTTTGACCAAGTGTTGTGTGAGGCATCAGGAGACTCTTAATGAGAGAGTAAATGTATATAAGAAGGAGAGAGGAAGACTTAATCATAGAGGAATAAATATGTTTGCTGCCTCATATTTTGTGTTTGTATTGTATTATGGTTTGTCGTTGAGGATTCGCGTGACTCACCAGGAATAAAAAAAAAAAAAAAGGCAAGATTCGTGTCCAGGATAAAAAGCTTCTGCCTCGCACATATGGAACTTGCTGCCACTCGCCCTAAGAAATGAGACAATGGTTTTCAACTTTATTATTTATTTTTTTCTCTCTCCATCATTCGAGTCTCTTTATTGTCTATTTCCTGAACTGTGTCATAGAAAGGTTAAAAAAGTTATTGATATGCTACTAATTATAATGTGCTTTTTTTGTTTGGGGTTTCGTGTGTGTGTGTGTGTGTGTGTGTGTGTGTGTGTGTATGTGTGTGTGTGTGTATGTGTGTGTGTGTGTGTGTGTGTGTGTGTGTGTGTGTGTGTGTGTGTGTGTGTGTGTGTGTGTGTGTGTGTGTGTGTGTGTGTGTGTGTGTGTGTGTGTGTGTGTGTGTGTGTGTGTGTGTGTGTGTGTGTGTTTGAGGTTCACTAGGTGTCATGTTTCTCTCGAGCCTACTTATTATTGTGTTTAGCTCTGTTCAGTATCCCAGTTTGTTGTCTATGGCAAAGTTATTTACCATTTTCGAAAGTGGAAATAGAGCAGAAGCAAAAAATGACAGGAATTAATGTAATAAACACCATCGCCCGAGTTTATGACACGATTTTGTACAGCTCAAAATTTTTAGTCCTTGAAAAAGAAATCAGAGAAAACTAAAAATGAGACGTAAAAATGAGAGAAAAACTAAGTAGAGAAATTATTTGGTCAAAAAGAGCTGAGAGAAAAGGTGGCAGGAGTAACGGCAGCCTACAAAAATAAAAATCTATGGTCCTTGTGGAGGGCAGGCAGGCACACAGAGGACGTGGTTGTGTGGCCTATATTATTACCACCTTCAGGCTGCTCACTGTGTTTGTGCATGTGTGTGTTTGTGTGTCTGTGCTCCTTCATGCGTGGGGTTTTACCTCTCCCACTTAAGGTAATGGAGTCTGGGAAATGGATCATGGCCTGTTTGTCGCTCCTGCCTCATACTGGAACGCGTCGACCCGGCCTGCTCTGGGGAAACCTCGCATCATTTTCTTACACGTCACCCACGGGACTCGCTGCTCAACGCACACTCATCTAATTACTGTTCTCCTCCAGGCCACCGCTGTGCACTGGACAGAGAATGATAGTAAATATTTATGCAAAAGAACGACGAAGAGGAACACGAAGAAGTAAAAGAAGGGAAGGCGTTAGAGTGAAAAAAGAGGAGGAGGAGGAGTAGGAGAGAGGAGAGAGGAGAGAGGAGAAGGTGAAGGAGGACGAGTAAGAAGGAAACCAAAGGAAGAGGAGGAGGAGAGAAGATAGAAGAGAGGAGAGAGTCAAAGAGAGAAGGTGAAGGAGGAGGAGGAGTAGCAAGGAAACCAAAGGAGGAGGAGGAGGAGGAGGAGGAAGAAACCCAAAGGAAGAGGAGGAGAGAAGAGAGGAGACAGGAGTGAGTCAAAGAGAAGAGAAGGTGAAGAAGTAACAAGGAAACCAAAGGAAGAAGAGGAAGAGGAGAAGAGCAATGAACATTTGAAAGACATGTTCAAACATTTTCCCGCGACGTGACTGTTTTCCCTCAGCTCACTTCAACCACCTTCGTGCTGCAGTCTCCTCGAGTGTCCGCCACGACGCCGCCTGAACCCCGAGCCTCCGTGTCACTCATTCGCTTCTTAAAAAACCTTCGCTACTTACACAGTATATCTTTTACCACCCGATAAGCACCTCTGCACCTTGTCCACTTGTCTTTTTATGATCAACTTTGTCCCTGCACGTAGCTCTAACACATCATCCACCTCGTCGTCACAAGCGTGTCTTTAATATCCTGTGTTTTATGATATTTATTGGACTTCAAAAATATACTACGACACGCTTGTAATATTTCGTTTCTATAAGTTTGGTTTGTCTTGAGTGTAAATCTACCACAGTTGTATACTTTTTTATTCTGTGCTATCTATCACATCCTCGTTAAGTCACACACTCATGAGTCATCTATCGTAGTTTTTAATGTTTAAAAAAAAAATTATATATATATTTTACATTTGTGCCTATAGCGCGTGTAGGCAGTGACCTCCAGGGCTCGGATGGTAGGCCCTGGTGGTTGGTTTGCTTGAGGGCTGTGATGGCTGCCTTGCCCGTGGTGGCGCAGGCCGGATTTTTATAGTGACGCCTGTGGTTAGAGGCTCATACCGCCCCCCCCCCCCCCCTGTGTCCTCCGATGCACTCGCAATCGAAGGTAGAGTTAATGGGTAGAATGTGGGTGTTCTTAGGCCACTCGACGGTGCAGAAAGATTTTAAGTGGATTTTGGTTCTCATCAGGGATCGAGCTCGGGTCACCGAGAACGCCACTCGGAGACGCTAACCACTCTGCTACCGCCTCCCCAAACTCCCTTCCGGTGTCCTTATCTCTTTCATAGCTGTTATTTTCTACTTTTTACGAGTATAATGATGCATTGCGTTGACATAATATTATTCATTGTCCTCATCGGCTTTATTTTCAAGCTTCAATACTCATGATGACAAACTTACTCACCCAAACAACCTCCTTTTAAGTAAATCCACTATATCCACATCAAGTCCAATGCTTCTTTAGACTCTCCACACACCGGATTCTTCCATTAGATGTTCTCCATGAACTCTCTTCTCTTCCACACACCTGATTCTTCCACACTCCTGACCCTGCTCCACCAGTTCCAGTGTGTGGTGTGTGAGGTCCCAGCATTGCCCAAAGATCGGTAATAATGAGCTCCAAGCTCGCACTGAGAGGGTGAAACTGGCGATCGCGAGCCAGCTCGCGTGGACAAGACCATGGGTGAATAACACAAAACACACACACACACACACACACACACACCACACACACACACACACACACACACACACACACACACACACACACACACACACACACACACACACACACACACACACACACACACACACACA
>JACEEZ010018109.1:25000-37500 GCA_016584305.1 Chionoecetes opilio
CAGCGTTAAAATTATGAACTGGGAGTCTATAAATGAGTTTGATTATTATTTTTTTCGAACGGATCCTTAGATGCGAAAATCCATATTATGAATCCTTTCGTTCCTATTCTATGACCGTAGGATGATGACTGGCTTTTTGGTAAAGTAATACTGCTCTCCTGTTTTTTTTGTCCTTTCGCAACTAAACATCAAGTAACCGGGTAAATTGTATTCAGTCAAAAATTCTCTATTTGTAGTGTTCAGCCAGGGTTTGGATACGCAAATAAAATTGTAATCTTCGGTCGCAACAAGGGCTTTGAGGTCTAAAAATTTATTCCGGTTGCTGCCCCCATTGAACAGACTTTTACGATATATCGTAGCGAGGTCGCATTGTGGGGTCATTTACGTTGGTGAGGGTACTCGAGTTCGTTGGCTGTTTTGGGCTGTTCCTGAAACTAGGAACTATCGTGCATAACTGTCTGCCAAACCGAGCTGACCCAGCCCCATGTATGTAGGTGTAAGTAAGCCTAAGCCTCCTGGAAGAGGAGTGGTTTTCGGTAGAAAGCATACCAGAGGCTTACAAAGTCGACGTCTTTTTCCGAACAAAGGCTTTTAAGACAACTATTTGCGCTGCATGCATTGTTCAAGAAAGTACGCGGCGCACTGGAGGCGCGCAGGAGGAGGAGGAGGAGGAGGAGGAGGAGGAGGAGGAGGAGGAGGAGGAGGAGGAGGAGGAGGAGGAGGAGGGAGGAGGAGGAGGGGAGGAGAGGAGAGAGGAGGAGGAGGAGGAGGAGGTGTAGTTTAGTAAAGAAAAGATGGAAGAAACGATATACGAAAAAGAAGGCGACAATGGAGAATATTGGACATTTACCATGCTGGAAGGTGCTCATGCTGGAAGGTGCTGAACTAACTCTCTTCAACCTCTTTTTCGTTGAAGTTTTTGACAAGGAATTATAATAGTTACTAAATGTATGCATATAGTATTAATAAAAAATCTGTAAAAAAATAGAATTAAAGAAATGCACGACAAAAACCCCAAACAAATAATATGTGAAAAAATAAAATGACTCACTTTTCCGGTCATGAGCTGCGAAATAAAAAAAAACTAAAGGAGAATAGCGAAAAATAAAATACTCGGATGAGGAGAGAAAGCAGAACAAAACACAGAAACAATGCAATGATAAATGATAGTATAAAATGTAAGTACACAATCCAGGGAGAAGGAAAGGAAGAAGAGGAGTAAAGAAGCGCCTGTGTAGTGTAGGTGTGGATGAGGGTATGGGAGGGAGGGCTGACGGAGTGGCTGAAGAAGTGGCTGAGGTGACGGATGGTTGTATGCCGTGTGTGTGGTGTGTGTGTGTGTGTGTGTGTGTGTGTGTGTGTGTATGTGTGTGTGTGTGTGTGTGTGTTTGTATGGTAGTGTGTGTTTATGTCTGGTTGTCTGTCTCCGTCTTTTTCTCTCTTTCTCTGTCTGTCTGTCTGTCTGTCTGTCTCTCTTTCTCTCTGTCTGTCTCTCTGTCTGTCTGTCTCTCTGTCTGTCTGTCTCTCTGTCTGTCTGTCTCTCTCTCTCTAACTCTCTCTCTCTCTCTCTCTCTCTCTCTCTCTCTCTCTCTCTCTCTCTCTCTCTCTCTCTCTCTCTCTCTCTCTCTCTCTCTCTCTCTCTCTCTCTCTCTCTCTCTCTCTCTCTCTCTCTCTCTCTCTCTCTCTCTCTCTCTCTCTCTCTCTCTCTCTCTCTCTCTCTCTCTCTCTCTCTCTCTCTCTCTCTCACCCAAGGCACATCCTCCAGCAAGCATCATCATCATCACCTCATCTCGCCTCACCACCCACTTCTTTACTTCATGACCAACACTCGTGCGCCTAACCTCCCTAAATCACGAGTCCATGGCGCAGTGGCCTTCATTAATCCCGCCCTGTCGATGATAAACACCCTACTAATCCCCACTTATCACCTCTGATTCGTATAATTCGAAGGTACTCTAATCAGGTCCTCGATGCCAGGGTGGGTCCGGGCTGGGCGAGAAAGATGGATGGAGGAGCCGAGTGGTGAGGAGGGATAATGACGGCTGGGAGAGGGGGGGGGGGAGAGAGAGAGAGAGAGAGAGAGAGAGAGAGAGAGAGAGAGAGAGAGAGAGAGAGAGAGAGAGAGAGAGAGAGAGAGAGAGAGAGAGAGAGAGAGAGAGAGAGAGAGAGAGGTGTTTCTGATATATGGGTTCTCATATTGGTAAATGGAGATTTTGATAGACCTGCTCCCTCTCGTAAAAGATAATAAATAAACCAATTACAACTATCTAAATACATCGGTTCGCTCTTCATTGGTTAGGCATTCCAACAAGACAAAAAACGTTGGTCAGCCTCTTGAAAAATACTAAGCGTGTTACATTGCAGTTAAGCTTTCCTCGATTTTATCTTCCTTTTCTAAGGCAGCGTTGCGCCCACGAAGCCACGGCAGGCTGGCATCAGATAACAGCCTTTGCAGTAATCAGACATACTTTACGAGATACTGATTGCCACTGGTCTAATCTCTCGATATCTAAAGGTTGATAAAAATACAAGCAGGTTTGAATTTCACCAAGTTCATTTCCAGTCGCTGGTCCTAACACTGCAGCGACATTTTACGGTCTTGTCTGATTCTCTGATGCCAAGGTAGACTGGCTTTGTTGTTGATTATGTGTCTCCCGCGAGATGGAGGTGCTCAGCTACTGTATCATTGACAGCATCTGCCTGCATACTTTCGTGGTGATAAGATGGTGTTCCGTTGCGTGTGCTGGACAAATCTACGAGCGTTGCTTAAAAAAACAGAAACTGGAAACGAGAAAAAAATAATGTATTCAGGAACAAATCTGAAGTGTTTTGTGCGAGACTGTCAGAGTGTTGACTGGGCCGGCGAGGTGTGATTCTTTACACACCGAGGAGGGCGGCGCTGCTAACCAATGAATGTGATACATATACTTCATTGGAATGTCTATGTTGCTACTTGTCTTCACGGGGTATTAGTGTTTGTCGGAGTAAGCTGTGGTGAAGAGCTTCGTCGGGGGAGGGCGGTGGGGGTCCTCCCTGCTGCCCAGATAACGTCGCACAGGGCGCCACGGGGACCACGACTTAGCATAGCTTACCCTCCAGCCACTCAAAAGGTGTAATTTTCATCCGTAAATCAGGTGATAACGAGAGGAGGTGGTAAGCGCCTCACACCTCCGCTGAGCAACGGGCTGTTAACGACTCCCCCTGCCCCCCGCCCCCCCGCCCCCCGCTTCCCTGGGACATCTGGGCCACACGAAAATTGGATAATTGGGCAGGTGAAGGTGTCGGCAGAGGATGGGAGAATAGAAATAGATGCACGCGGGTGGAAAAGGAAGCACCTTGTTGTGGCGATGGTGATGCGGCCGAGAAGACGCATCGTGGCGCGGCGGTGCACGTAACTCTGTTCACGATTGTTCAGAGTCAGTGAAGCATGGAGGGTGAGGTTGCGTGCGGGGACGGGGCAGGGGAAAGGCAGAGGCGGGTGTGTAGCTTTCTTATTCTAAATCACACATTTTAATGAGTGAGTGTGGTGCGTTGTACAACGCTTATTCTAATAATTACTTGTTGTTTTATTAATGTTGCGATGGTAAGACTGCCTGGTCGGCTTTTTATCTGCCTGGTACTAATACAACGAAGGCGAGAAATGGAAAATAGAGACGCCCCGAGACTGGCGCTGAGGACCACACTGCGAGGGAGATCTGAAGAATAATCACCCGTTGAACACCAAGCTGTGGCATTCTTTTTACACCGGCCGTTCTTTCCCTCCTAAACGAGAGGAACACTGAAGGGTGATATGTGGCGACGTTTACAGCCACTTTCTCAGCTGCAGAACTAGATTAGCTTTCCTTGCGGCGAAATGGAATATTAATGCCGACTGTAATGAGAGGAAACAGCGTGCCGGGCCACTCAGGGTCAGCCGGCTGAAAATTATACGGAAGAGTTTGGGTCTCGCCGTAAACACAGGGTAGAGAGGAGCTGCTCTCGCCCCGCCCTCAATTAGGTGAGGTTTCTGCTTATTTACCACCGAGTAAATACTTCCCACCTAGACGGAGACACGGCCGATGCAGAGTGCATGATTTGCATAATAAATTTCTGGCGACTTAAATGTTTAGTCTTGCTACAGGCATTGCATGCAGCGGCTGAGAGAATGAGCGCAATGAAGGCTGGCGTAGGTGCGAGGATTATAAAATGCAATTGTTCCAGAATTCGCTAATGGTGGAGGGCAGAGCGAGAAAAAACTTTTATCTGCGCTAACGAGAGCTGTGCTACGTATCTGATAACTGGTAATTACGTCCAACTACCTCAAGGGTCGTTGGTCTGACGCATCCCCTCGGTCCTTAACTCAAAAAAAGAAGAAAGTAAAGAAGAGAAAAAGTAGGGACAGCGTTTTGGTATCTGTTGAGGCGGTGATGAATGGCGACGATTTTGAGGATTTTGTATCTTCTAAGCGCCTCTATTACTTGGTAAAAAGCTACTTCATTCAAATGCAGAAAGAAAATGTATCAATGTCGAGTGCACTGAGTCTCTAGTTCTCACCACCACAATGCTTAATGGAACGCGTATGAAAGAAACATAAAAGAAAAAATACTGAAGTAAGCAGAACGAATACTTGCACTCCTTTTTAATCCTGAGGTCACGGGAAATCCACCTGCCTCGCACCTGCCGGATCTTGCCTGCCTGTCTGCCTGCCTGCCTGCCTGCCTGCCTGCCTGATCTTGGACACCCCATAAACTACTGTCCATCAGTGTTCGTCCACCTCCAAGCCCAGTGATCAATGGTTGCTTGTGTAGTCAATCAGGCGGCCTCATCTCCCGTCCCTGCCCCTCCCCTCCCCTCCCCTCCCTGCCCCCTCCCCTCGCTTCCCTCATTGCCTCTCCCTCATCATTCCATCCCGCACATTCCATCCACCTGACCCCACCCTTTCTGCTTCCCTCATTGCCTTCTTATTCTCTCCCTTACCTATTCCTGCTTCCTTCCTCTGATGAATTCCCTCCTAGCCCTCCTTTGGGAAATACTCTCTCTCTATGTGCATTATGTCGCTAAATACACACTGTTTTCCTGATGCGGACGCGAGGAGGCATAAAAGGAATAGCGTTTTGCTGAATCGTCGTTGTTGGATATTGATTATTAGGAGAGGAAAGGAGGTAATGAGATAGGGGGCAACAAGGGAGTGTAGGAACAGGTTAAGGAAGTGTCCACGATAAATAATTTAGGGTTGAGTGTTGTTGTGTCTGTGTTCTAATTATTGTATGAATTGCGAAACGGGTTTTTCAGGTGGAAATAGGAACAGGTGTAAATAGTTCAATAGAATGGTATATCCGACAAGTAGTTAAATCAATGACTGTGAATTTCTTCGTCGTGTGGTTCCAAGCAGTTCATTTATTGTGTTGTGAAGCGCGCTGTCTTATAAAGTTGTACTGTGTGGCGGTGTAGTGAAGCACAAGAGTTGGGTGGCAAGGACTTGTGGTGAATTTTGCATGAGTTACGTTGTGGTGTTGAGCATTGTGTGTAAAAGGTGTGCAACAGGAACGTGTGTTGTGTTTTGTAAGAATATCTTGGTGCGTGGCTTTTGCTTTGCATTGTACTTGTTAGGAGGCACACACAAACACACACACACACACACACACACACACAGAGAGAGAGAGAGAGAGAGAGGAGAGAGAGAGAGATAGAGAGAGAGAGAGAAAGAGAGAGAGAGGAGAGAGAGAAAAGAGGAGAGAGAGAGAGAAAGGGGAGAAGAGAGAGAGAGAGAAAAGATAGAGAGAGAAGAGAGGAGAGGGAGGAGGAAGGGAGGAAGGGGAGAAGGGAGGAGGAGGAAGAGGAGGAAGGAGTATCCCCTCGAATTCTCCCCCAGGGGGCCGAAAAGCCCCCCCCCCACTCATGAGAGGGGAACCCCCGGGGCAAGTGGGTTTGCATCCCCCCCCCCCCTCAAAAACCGCCCTCCCCTGGGAAAGTCCAACTTTTACCCAGTGGCCAGGAAAGCCCTAAGCGGGATAGAGGTGGGGGAAATATTAGGGATAAGAAAATTCAAGCAGTTCAAATCAGAATATTGATGTTAGTGGGGCGGCCGGGAAGGGAAAAGGGGGAAAAAGGGAAAAAGGGAAAGGAGAAAGAAGCAGAGGAAAGGTGGGAGGGGGAGGAAGGGAGGGAGGAGGGGGAGGAAAAAAAGGAAAGGAAAAGGGGGGAAAGGGGGAGGGGAGA
The DNA here is from genome assembly GCA_016584305.1 of Chionoecetes opilio. NCBI lineage: Eukaryota > Metazoa > Arthropoda > Malacostraca > Decapoda > Majidae > Chionoecetes > Chionoecetes opilio. Next base: position 31,199 of record JACEEZ010018109.1, read on the forward strand.
GGAGGAGGAGGGGAGGAGGAGAGGGAGGAGGAGAAGATAGGAAAAAAGGAAATGAAAGGGGAGGGAGAAAGGGAAGAGGAGAAGAGAGGGAAGAAGAAAGAACTGGGTTTAAAAAGAAAGGAGACGGAAAAAAAAAAGGGAAAAGGGGGAAAGAAAATAAAAAGAGAGAGGGAGAGAAGAGAGAGGAGAGAGAGAGAGAGGGGAGAGAGGAGAGAGAGAGAGAGAGAGAGGGGAGAGAGAGAGGAGAGGAGAGAGAGAGAGTTTAAATGACTACAGAACGTTCGACACCTGTTTATAAAGCTCCCTCACAAAACATAATTAGGCAGATAGTGAAGCACACGAAAATTTTAACTTACACGATATCATAATGACCTTTATATTTGCCCATCAGCGGTTAATGGGACCTCACCATTGACCTGCAGTGACTAATGGATATAATGGAGAGAAAAGAGAGAGGAGAGAGAGAGAAAAGAGAGAGGGGAGAGAGAGAGAGAGAGAGAAGAGAGAGAGAGAGGAGAGAGGAAGAGAGAGAGAGTTTGGGTGAGGCAAAGGGAATTCGACAGGGCCATAAAGAAGAAAATTACTCCAAGACCGCAAGGTTGAGTCAGAGGTGGCGGCCTCACACCACCCTGAGAGAGAGAGAGAGGAGAGAGAGGAGGAGAGAGAGAGAGAGAAGAGAGAGAGAGAAAGGGGGATGAAGAGAGAGAGGAGAGGAGAGAGGGAAGAGGAGAGAAAGATAGAGAGAGAGAGAAAAGGAGGAAGAAGGATGAACCTCCTCGTCTTTATAATGTCATTCTTTTCGTTTTCCCCCTCTCTATCTTTGTTTTATGGTAACCTAATAAACCATCAACACTGCCTTTACCTTTGGAATATCCTCACTCCTACCTTAATTTGTACTCTGTTTACTAGGTGTTCACGACTCTCTCCTCTCTCTCTCTCTCTCTTCTCTCTCCTCTCCTCTCTCTCTCCTCTCTCTCTCTCTCTCTTTTTTTTTTTTTTTAAAAAAAAAAAAAAACAAAAAAGGGAAGGGAAAAACTAAAAAGGAAAAAAAGGAAAAAAAAAAAAAAAAAAAAACAACCAAAACCCCCCCCCCCCCCCCCTTTTTTTTTTTTTTTTTTTTTTTCCCCCCCCCCCCCTTTTTTTTTTTTCCCCCCCCTCCTTTTCCCCTTCCCCAAGGGGGGAGGGGAAAAAGGGGGAAAAAGGGAAAAAATTCTACCCCAATTTAGGAAAAGGGGGGGGTTTCCCCCAAAGGGGAGGGGAAAAAAGGAGAGAGAGGGAGAGAGGGGGAAAGAGAAAAGGAGAAGAGAGGAGAGGGGAAGAAGAGGAAAAGAGGAAAAAAGAGAGGAGGGGAAGGGGGGGGAAAAGAGAGAAAAAGGGAGAGGGGGGGGGGAAAAAAAAAGGGGGGGGGGGGAAAAAAAAAAAAAAGGGGAAAGGAAAAGAAAAAAGGGGGAAAATTTAAAGGGGAAAAAAAGGGGGGAAAAGGAAAAAAGGATGAACTTTTCCCCCTTTCCCCTTCTCCCCCCTCCTCTCCCTTCTTCCTCCTGGGCCCTTTTTTTTTTTTTTCCTTTTTTCCCCCCCTCCCCTTTTTTTTTTTAAAAAAAAAAAACCCCTTTTCCCTTATTAATTTTTTAAAAACTTTTTAATTAAAGGTTTTACAAAATTTCCCCCCTTTCCCTCCTCTCCTCTCCTCTCTCTCTCTCTCTCTCTTCCCCCCCTCTCCTCTCTTTTCTCTTCTCTCTTTTCCTCCTCTCCCTTTCCCTTCTCTCTCTTTTTTTTCTATTTCAAAAATCTTTTTTCCCTTAAAAACTTACTCCCCCTGACTTTTTCCTCCTTTTTCTCTTTTCCACTCACCTCTCTCTTCTTCCCTCTCTCCCCTCCCCCTTTCTCTCTTCTCCTTTTCCTCTCTCCCCTCCCCCTCCCCCTCTCCTCTTTCCCTCTCCTCTCTCTCTCCCCTCTCTCCCCCCTCCTCTCTCTTTTCCCCCTCTTCCCCCTTTTTCCCTCCCCCTTTTTAAATCATTTTTTCTTCCCTTTGGGTTGGGGGGTTTAACCCCCCCGGGGGGGGGTAAACCTGCCTGGGTTTAAACCCCGCGGTCTCCAGGATTTTCGTTAAACCGCGGGGTTACCCATTTATTGATGCTTCACTCCGTCTGCGTGTTCGTACGTACCCGCTGATTGGAATTTGGTGAGCACGGGCGGGGGTGGGATGGGTGTGTGGGGCTGGATGAGGTGGTAGGTGGATGTGTGGGGTGTGAATGAGGTGGTAGGTAGATGTGTGGGGTGCGGATGTGTGGTAGGTGGATGTGCCGGGTGTGGACCGTGTGGGTGGGTGATGTGGGTGTTTGTGTGTGAGGGTGTGTGAGGGTGTGTGAGGGTATAGGGTGAAGGGATGTTCCTTTGCGGTGAAGTGGAGATCTTGGGGTCTGGTGAGTGGGGGAGGGGACTTAAAGGGGTTTAAGGCAAAGGGTGAGGGGAAGGCAAGGGTTCGGGGTAATGGAGTGACAAGGGCAAGGGGGGAGGCAAGGGAACAGGGTCTGGGAGGCAAGGGCAAAGGTAAGGGAAAAGGAAGGGGGTTTGAGGGTGCATGGAGTGACAGGGCAAGGGTAGGGAAGGAAAAGGCAAGGGGATGAGGGGGCATGGGGGTGACCAAAAGGGGAAGGGTGAGGGAAAAAAAGGGCAGGTTAGGGAGGAAGGGAAGGGTTTAAAAAGGGTTTGAGGGTTCATGGGGGGTGACAAGGAAAAGGGTTGTTTTGGAGGGAGGGAGTGGGGAAGGGGGGAGAAAAAATACAGGGGTTTGGTATGTTGTATTGGGGTGCATGGCAAATTTTTTTTTGAATTCTTTGTGTTAAGTATAGTTTGGGGGGTTCCGGTGGGGGTGGGGTGGAAAAAGAATAAGGAAAATAAAGTTCCCTTTAAAATTTAGGGGTAGTAACCCCCGGTACCCCAATTTTGACAGTGACCAACCCAAGCCCCCCCTTGGGCATTGCTTTTGGGTGGGTTTTTAGTCCCTTGGGCCCCCAGGGTCCCTTTGGGGCGGGGGCAGGTGGTCAGAACTGACGGTCCGCCAAAATTTGGGGCCCCCCAGCAAAAAAAGTCTTTTTTTTTTTCCACAAGGGGGTTTTTGTTTTAATGTTTTCCCCTCCCAGGTCACACGTGGCCACATTTTGGGTCGCTGTGGGTCACCCATGCTAATGTTTCGCTTCAGGCCTCAGCTCGTTCGTGGTTTTTCTGTGTGTGCGTCGCGCGGTGTCTTGAATCACACCTGCGTCACCCCTACCTGCTCATTACCTCATCCTTGGTCACACCTGGCCTCCCCGCTGCTTGGGTTTAGTCACAGTTGGTTTCATTATGATGTTTTTCGCAATATTGTTCTGTGTATCGCTTAGCCTGACGACTTTTCTTTCCTTTGTTTGGGGCTTCGTGGCTCCCGTGGCTTCAGCGTGCATGAGCCTGGCTGTCAGGGTGTCATGTCCTTAAGACGCTCTGCCGAGGGGAAGGAAGGACTTAATCGTGGAGAAATGTGTAAAAAAAAAAAAGATTGGGAAATAAAGAAGGTTTATGCGTGTTTGGAATATTGCGTATAAGGCGCACACCCACACACACACGCACACAACAACCCCACACACAACAGCCACGGCACACACAACACACCACACACACCACACACCACACAGCACCAAACACCACCAAAACACAAAAACACACACACACCACACACCACCACACCACAAAACACACACACCCCACCACAACCACACACACACACACGCACCACACACACACACACAAAAACACACCCCACAACACCCCACACACACACGCACAACACCCCACACACACACACCCACATTCCCCCACAAACCCCAAAAACACACACAAAACACCACCACACAAAAACACCACCACACACACACACACACACCACACACACACACACACACACACACACAAACAACAACCCCCATTCACACAACCCCCCACACAACACCACACAAATTCACACACCACACACCACACACCCCAACACACACATTTCCCCACACCCCACACACACACACCCACACCCACACACACACACACACACAAAACACACCAAAACACCACAACACACACACCACACCAAAACCACACACACAAAACGACACACACAAACACCCACACACACACCACACACACACACACACACACACACCACAACACACATACACGCACACATTTACACAAACCACACAACACACACACAACCCACCCACACACACCCACACAAAAACCACAAACACCCACAAAAAACACACCACACAAAACCCAAACACACAAAACCACACAACCACCACACAAACCACACACACAAAAACCCACCACACGAACACACAAACACACACACACACACAAACCACACACACACACACAACACAAACACACACCACACACACAACACCCCAAAAATCCTTTATGCCAAAAAAAACACATCCACAACTTTTTCCCAGAGCCCCAAACATTGGTGCTTCATTATGCATTTCCAGGCGAATAATCCTATTAGCTGTTCAGCAGTGAGAGAAAAAAAACCTTTACCTTTCCTTTTACCCTTTCCCCCCCTAAAACCCCGTGCGCCTTTTCTACAACCCCCCTACGTTTTCTGTCTCTGACATTTTTTTTGCGCCCACTTTCCCCAACGAAAAAGTATTTTTTTTTTTAAAAATTTTTTAAAAGCATCCCCTCTGCTTTACTTTCCTAACCCAGGAATAAGCCGGAAGGAAATGGAACGGATGATGCAGGGAGGGAAACCCGTTCTGTGTTCCCGTTTTAAGACATTTCTTCCCTGACGCTCCGGTCTAGCTTGACTTTTCCCACATAAAATATTCCCCCAAAGGCATGGTAACTGCGGTAAAATTAGGGAAACCCTTTTTCCTTTGGGAGAAAATTTTCCAGTTTTTCCACGTTATTCATTCCGAAATACTTTTACTTCCCTCGAATATTTCGTTATTGTATTTCACAGGTGGCGTGTGCAGGTCACATTTTTGCCGCCTCCTTTTTCTCGGCACATTCAGAACAGATCAAGCCAGGATAACAGACAGGTCTAGTGTGTCTCGGTACAGTTTATAACAGTATAGTGGTGTCATTTTCTCATCGGGTTCTACCTCTTCTTATCTGCAGAGAGATCCAGACAGAGATACAAAAGGCCGTCTATCTTTTCACCTTTGGGAGTGCAAAAAAGGGATGAGCTAGTGATCAAAAAGCACCCCCAAAACCCTTTTCTCTATGAAATATCAGACGGCTTTGGCACCCGCCCCCTTTTTCTTCCTCCCGTTCAACTCCCCTCACCACCCGCCACCTGATCCAGACACATATCACTGCTATATTTTTTTCCACAATTTATAGTCTTTTACGTATATTGTTTTTTTTTGTTTCTCAGTACACACACTTTTTTGCTAGGCTCTCCTTTTCATATCTCCCCCTCACCCTCATCCTGTTGTTCTCCTTTCTCTGTCCTCTCCTCTTCTCTTCTCTTCGGTCCCTCTAAGTATCATAGTATTGTCTATTCTGTTTCTGCTTTGCTCTCAACTTTTTCTTTTTTCGTTTTCTTCTCTCCTATTCTTACCTCTCTTCTCTCTCCGGTGTCCTCCTATATTCCTTCTCTCGTCTTGCCTAGTCTAATCTCCTCTTTTGTCTCTCTCTCTCTCTCTCTCTCCTCTCTCTCTTCTCCTCTCTCTCCTCTCTCTCTCTCCTTCCTCTCTCTCTCCTCTCTCTCCCCTCTCCTCTCTCTCTCTCTCTCTCTCTCTCTCTCCTTCTCTCTCTCCCCTCCTTTCTCTCTCTCCCTCTCTCTCTCTCTCTCTCTCTCTCCTCTTCTTCTCCTCTCTCTCTCTTCTCTCTCCTCTCTCTCTCTCTCTCTCTCTCTTTATTTCTCTTTTATCTCTCTCTCTCACTCAATCAGTCTTCCCACCCTTTCACTTACCGTCCTTTTCCCCCTGCATTCCTCTCTCCTACCATCTCTTCTCCACTCTCCTCGTCGCAGCAGAAGTCACAGGTGTTTGACAGGTCGCCGTGGCTCACAACTCTCCGTTGCTCGCTCTTCGGGGTCATGCTACCTGCCTATTGCTTCTGTTGCTGCCTCTCCTCAATTTGTGGCTCTGACCTGATTCCTGTGTTAGTCAGGTGTATAATTATTGAATGGATTGGTAACAGGGTCTAACGCATCGAGTAATTATCATGTTATTGTAAGTTACACGCACGCACACCCCCACGCACCACACACACACACACACACACACACACACACACACACACACACACACACACACACACAC
>JACEEZ010018109.1:47500-52500 GCA_016584305.1 Chionoecetes opilio
ACACACACACACACACACACACACACACACACACACACACACACACACACACACACACACACACACACACACACACACCACACACACACACACACACACACACACACACACCACACACACACACACACACACATACACACACACACACACACACACACACACACACACACACACACACACACACACACACACACACACACACACACACACACACACACACACACACACACACACACACACACACACACACACACACACACACACACACACACACACACACACACACACACACACACACACTTACCAAATGGAGAAAATCCCTCTCTGAAAAACAATGTCAATATAATATAACGGTGAAAGCTAGAATTTTTTTTTGAGACTAGTATAAAAAAATCTCCTTTTTTGGAAAATGTGTATTACTTGTATTTCTTTCTTCTTTCCGGATTAAGATCTTCATCATTTTTTTATGTTTCGTTGTGGCAAATTTTCGCGCCCTAAGTGGCTGTGGTATAATTTTCTGAAGCGTATTGGGGAAATAAAAGTGAGCATCAGTTTTACTACCGTTGATAACAGTGAAGTCGCCAGTTCTACGTTTCTTTGTTATTTACAGACGTGTGGTGGCGTTAATACTTACATTTCTACATCCATGATTTCAGGAAAGTTAGAAGGGGCTATCTGGAAAGTCTGTGTCATTTTATGTCTTCATCTGTGTCATATTAGGGCTATAAATGAACAAATTACAAAAATAAAACCGAGTGGCGACCTCACTATACCTACTACAGTAAAGTCGCCAGCTAGTATTTTAACCCAACAGTTGAGTCGCCTCTCTGGGGAATTCAGGGAAATTAGAGGTAAAGTAAAACAAGTCTCTATATATATTAGCTGCGGAAGATGCTTGGATATATAAAAATTCCTCTGCCAACGTGAAAACAAATTCTATTCAAGTTTGAAAGATCTGGCAAGTTTTGTGTCCTGTCGCCCGAAAGGTGATCAGCTGCTGTCTGTCGTCGTGCGAAGAAAAACGTGAGAAGCAAAATGCGCAACAGTTATATTTGCAGATACAAAGCATAAAACAACGCTGAAACAGGGTAGATTATACAGTCATGATATAAACTACGGTGTAACATCTTCAGTGGCACATAAAAATCAGTAGTGATGCTATAATTCGTAATATTTGGCGCCTGGCGACTTCACTGCAGGTGGCGACTTCACTGTTATCTACGGTAGTGTGTGGCGTGCCCAGGATTTTGTCTTTATAGTCTTGAGTCAACATGATAAGCGAGTGTGATGTGTGTGTGTGTGTGTGTGTGTGTGTGTGTGATCCAAAAGATCACACACACACACACACACACACACACACACACACACACACACACACACACACACACACACACACACACACACACACACACACACACACACACACACACACACACACACACACACATACACACACTACCGCTTACGTGGTCTAGTGGTTTAAGAGCGTGTCTGGTCATTCTGTGCTCGCGCGTTCGATCCCCGCTCGCTCCCGGGGATTTTTCACTGACTACTGTGGGCGCTTACTGTCCCCCTTGAGCAGGCAGATGAGGTGTGTGTGGTGTGTGGTGTCCCAACATTACCCAAAGATCGGTCACTATGAGCTCCAATCTCTTTCCAGGTGGGTAAATCTGGCGATCGCGCGTTCACCTCGCGTGGGCAAGACCATGGCTAAATTACACATATATTTTATACACACACACGCACACACACAGATATCAAACTGCTGAATCCGAACAACTTACAAGTCATATCTTGAATTATTCAGTAGTATACTTGATATGCTATGTATATATGTATATCCTTTACCTATAAACCATACTTGACAATGGATGCAATCACCTGTTTTGAACTTTTTTTTCCCGATCATTATACGACTCTCCCCCTCCTCCTCCTCCTCCTCCTCCTCATCATCATCATCCTGTTCCTTGCGCTCCCCTATCTCCAGCCTTGCCGAGCCCAGTAATATGATGCCATTCATATTATTCCCGCCACGTGCACAGCTAATGTACAGAGCCATCCATTAGGCGCGACTCGGGGGGAAGGAACATATCTCTTCTTTTATTCTTAGATCCGGCGAGGCGATGAAGCAGTCAGACAGTAAGAAGCAACTAAGCCGACCTCACCTCATACACCTCCACCTCCTCCGCTCATTCTCTTCTTCTCCCTTCCATTCTTCCCCCTCCTTCTTTCTCTACCTCCTCCTCCTCCCCAGTAACAAAACATAGTCAGCAGTTTTGGTGATGTGGATGGTAAGACCCTCGAGGTTCCTTCCCCTGTTCTTTGCCGCGACTTACCGACAATGAAGTGAAGCACCTGGCCAGCTGTTCCACACTTTGCCATTCATACACGTTGACTGAAATGAATCCGTGCTTTAGTATTACCCTCTCCCTCCCTCACTCCATCTATCCCTTTCCCGGAACCGTCTTTTTCTACCTCCCTCCCTTCTTTTTTCTCCCTGCGCCGCCCTCAGTTCAGTCTTAATGGCGGTGATGCATGGGTCTTCCTTATCGCTAACCACATACCCAGGAAACGCCGGAGTGGCACTGGGGATTTGTTCTGCGGCCTTATCGAAGCGGCGCATCTAACCCTGCGGCGCATCGCAAACACTATATCTACCGCCGTCTTAGCATCCCTTAAGACTCTTTTGCATTTTGAGGAATATCCCTTCAGGCTCGTCAGCGTTCGTCACTCAGTCTCACTTCGTGTCCTGCACGCCTTCTTTCTCCTCTTTAAAGACCAGCTTGTGTTTGGAAGAAGATAAAAAGCGATGCAGAGGAGTACGAAGGAGCCAAGATGTATACGGCCGTCAGTCGGTGGGGAGATAGAAGGCTTGAGAGGCGTGAGGACAGGGTTGTTGACAGGTGAGCCGAGTGGCACCAACAGCAGTAACAGTGACTTATCTGCCTTCACCACCACCACACCTATGCACCATCACCACTGCCATCACCTGCTACACCACCAACAACACCGCCAACGCAAATAGCAAGTGGCGCGATTAGCACATGCAGTTAAGGGTCATTTATTAACCCCCCAGCTATTGTCACTCCTCTTCTATCGCTACCATAAATTATTCGCTTGCTGCCGATTCTCCCTCACTTAGTTTAGGTGCCCAACTGTTTGAGGAGTGAGAGATAGCGAACGAGAGAGAGAAAGAGAGAGCGAGCCACATCCCTCCCTCCCTCTTCTTCCTCTATTCCTCCTCCTCCTCCACCTCCGCCTCCTCCCCGGCTAGGATCAACAGGCGAAAGAACTAGCCCGTTTGACGCTCCTTGACGTGTAATCTGTTCCCCGAGAGGCAAGGCTTGTTCTTGAGACTCCCTGACTTAGCACTTGATTATGCACTGACTCTGTGTGTGTGTGTGTGTGTGTGTGTGTGTGTGTGTGTGTGTGTGTGTGTGTGTGTGTGTGTGTGTGTGTGTGTGTGTGTGTGTGTGTGTGTGTGTGTGTGTGTGTGAGTGTGAGTGTGAGTGTGTGTGTGTGTGTGTGTGTGTGTGTGTGTGTGTGTGTGTGTGTGTGTGTGTGTGTGTGTGTGTGTGTAGTACGTAAACATTCTATTATGAATAATCTAGGAAAGTCTTATTCTACTAAACTTTTTCTTCCTCCTTTTTACTAGGGTGCACTTCATTAATTTCTGATGATTTGATGTTCCCTTCTTGACCAGAGAGAGAGAGAGAGAGAGAGAGAGAGAGAGAGAGAGAGAGAGAGAGAGAGAGAGAGAGAGAGAGAGAGAGAGAGAGAGAGAGAGAGAGAGAGAGAGAGAGAGAGAGAGAGAGAGAATATTCAGTAAACGAAAACCACATGGGGCACAAGAAGTGGTAGGTATCTAATCTGGGTAACAGGGCGAGCTACGACTCCACTAATTAGCAGGTGTGTGTGTACCTGCATCGTATAGGTGAAAATCAATCCGAATTTCCAAGGTACTAATTGCGCTACATTACACGAGGGATCTGACAACTTGTTTGATTATACGATGTTACCTTTGAAAAATTGAGAGCGAGAGAGAGAGAGAGAGAGAGAGAGAGAGAGAGAGAGAGAGAGAGAGAGAGAGAGAGAGAGAGAGAGAGAGAGAGAGAGAGAGAGAGAGAGAGAGAGAGAGAGAGAGAGAGAGAGAGAGAGAGAGAGAGAGAGAGAGAGAGAGAGTAATTAAAGAGACTATTTAGTAAAGCTTGCCAGGTGAGAATTAACGTCTCCTCCCCTATATATCGTAACCCACAAATATCGATCACAATCTACTTATCTGTGAGTGATTGAAAGGTCATGGTAATACGGGAAGGTTTCGGCGTCTAAAAGGACTTCGCTATACAACCCCTGATTCCAATTGGTCCTTAATTGATGCCAGAAGAATGCAGATAGATCACAAAATGCTGTGTGTTCAGTTTTTCTTTACCACTGAGTGACACTTATGCATATTCTGTTGCCTTTTCAATAATGGTGTTTTGAATGTCATTTTGGAAGTACTCTTGTCGCTACTAATTTCAGGTGTTGGTACAAGACTTTTTATTTTTTGTTAACGTATAAGGAGAACTGAGAACTAACATAGATAGTAAGGAAGGTGAGAATTGAACACGTAAACCTGTGTATATAATTAGTGGACATAAAGCCTTGTTAATTGAAAGGTGATGGATTGAATCAGGTATAAGGTGTATCCATTAGTGAGAGAGAGAGAGAGAGAGAGAGAGAGAGAGAGAGAGAGAGAGAGAGAGAGAGAGAGAGAGAGAGAGAGAGAGAGAGAGAGAGAGAGAGAGAGAGAGAGAGAGAGAGAGAGAGAGAGTGGGGGGCAGGTAGGTTCAGGTAGATAAGAGACACACACACACACACACACACACACATACACACACATACACACACACACACACACACACACACACACACACACACACACACACAGGGGAACTCCGTAGTGTAAGGGTTAGCACGCTTGGCTCACAACCGAGAAATCCCGGGTTCGATCCCCGGGC
>JACEEZ010018109.1:55000-57500 GCA_016584305.1 Chionoecetes opilio
CTCTCTCCTCTCATCTCTCTCTCTCTCTCTCCACTCTCTTATCTCCTCCTTTCTCTCTCTTTCTCTCTCTCTCTCTCCACTGAGTATCGGTAAGCAAAAAAAGAGATTTAAGTCATATTGTGTCTGCTAATTCTGCTTCTCATTGTCTGCACTTCTCTCTCTTGCTCATTTTTTTATCTTTCTCCTCTCTCTCTCTCTCTCTCTCTCTCTCTCTCTCTCTCTCTCTCTCTCTCTCTCTCTCTCTCTCTCTCTCTCTCTCTCTCTCTCTCTCTCTCTCTCTCTCTCTCTCTCTCTCTCTCTCTCTCGTAAGTGCCAAGAAGCAAAATTAATAAATAATGCAAATATCCCGAAGCTTTTCTCCCGCTCCGAGGTTCTCATGATGCGGCGGGGCAGCAGAGAGCCACATGCCGAGAAAGCAAAAGAATAAGGAAAATAGTGATAATAACAGAGGCGCCTGGTAAAAAGCAGTAAAGCAGGTGATCCGTTCCCAGCCCCGAGATGAGAGAGGGAGGAGAAGAGTTCCCACTGACCCACCCACCACTCAACCAGCCACTGTGGGAAACAAGGGTTGTGGGAAAGCATGGTAGCCGAAGAGGAAGTTTAGTTTGGATGACGATGTGGGTCACGGAGAAATACTTGAAGTGTGAGGAGTAGGCGAGGGGCATAACACTTTTTTATGTGACTTGCTACTACCGTTAGAAGAGAAATAGAGAAAAAGTGGTTCACAAATAGATTGGAATGACCTACTCGCTCTCATTTCACTCGCATCAAATGATTGGAATGAACTCAGTAGACAGGTAGTTAGTGCGGAGTCATTAGGGAGCTTTAAAAGGAGGCTAGATATATTCATGGATGGGGATGAAAGGTGGATGTCGGTAGTGTTAAGTAACATGAACTACCTCGTGTAGGTCTCACGGCCTCTTATAGCTTTCTTATTTTCTTATGTTTCTTATGTTCTTACCGTCAATAACACTAGTCGCCACTACTTCAATGTTGCCAGGCACCATATATCACGAATTTTAGCATCACTACAGACTTGTACGTGCCACTAAAGAGGCATGCACAGTAGTTTATATTATGTACTTGTCATAAGTGGTACATACAAGTCTGTAGTGATGCTAAAATTCGTAATATATGGCGCCTGGCGACATTAGTGCAGTGGGTACTATGGTGTTATTGACGGTAAGGTAAATACGTATGAGTATGGCCAAAAGTGTGGTGAATGAAGGAAATAAATTAGGAATGTATATGAATTGAAAAACTTGTGTAGTGTTTAAGTTTAGAATGAAGACTGATCGGATCTTTTCACTTATTCAAGATGTAAATGGTAAGAACTATATTACCAAGCTGCTTTATTTCCTCTCTCTCTCTCTCTCTCTTTCGTTATAATACCTATCTCTTTCACACTTTTATGGCATGTTTTCGTTATCATTATAGCGACTTTCTGATGTAGGAGTTAGCACGCTTGACAAATCGAAATGTTGTGGGTTCCATTCTACGTCCGAGCGAAAACAATTTAGGGTTGTCTCTTCACGCTATAGCCCTGTTGACCTAATAGAGAAGAGGTACGGTATGTAAACCCAACGACCTGTGACCTTGACCAACGACCTGTGACCTTGAAACCCGGGCAGGAGCTGAGGGTGGCAATCCTTCACTTAATGGGGAAGAGTAGCAGAAGCAGAAGGAGGCGAAGAAGGAGGAGAAGGAGGCGAGAAATGAGGAGGCTTAGTGTATTGCTATATCCTGTGTATGTGTCGTGTAGATATTTGTTATGGATGATGCGCGCGTTATAATGGTAGGCTAAGGTAAGGGTGAAGGATGTGTGGATGACGCGCTCATTGCAGGTCTGGGGCGGCAGGTACAGCGTGGCAGACACCTGGTAGAGTGGTGGTGGTGGTGGTGGGTCGTGATAGGTAGTGCTTGCTGGGAAAGTGTGTGCCTGGAGGTGTGTGTGTGTGTGTGTGTGTGTGTGTGTGTGTGTGTGTGTGTGTGTGTGTGTGTGTGTGTGTGTGTGTGTGTGTGTGTGTGTGTGTGTGTATTCACCTAGTTCACCTAGTTGTATTTTATAGGGCCTGAGCTACACTCGCATGGCCTATTTATTATTCATCCTTTGTTCCTAGTGTTGGCCGAAACCATTATCCCGGGAGGCGGGTCTCAAATCCCCGGCTAACACCCGGCACTCATTCACTGCTGGGTGGACAGGGGCTCAGGTTTTAAGGAAACAGCCCAAATATCTCCGCTCTGCCCGGGGATCGAACCAGGGACTTCTCGGTTGTGAACCAAGCGTGCTACCACTACACTACGGAGTACCCAATGTGTGTGTGTATGTGTTGTGTGTTTATGTGTGTGTGTGTGTGTGTGTGTGTGTGTGTGTGTGTGTGTGTGTGTGTGTGTGTGTGTGTGTGTGTATGTCTGTGTGTGTGTGAGTGTGAGTGTGAGTGTGTGTGTGTGTTTGTGTGTGCGTGTGTGTGTGTGTCGTCGTTCTGGTAATTGTAGTTAA
>JACEEZ010018109.1:60000-92500 GCA_016584305.1 Chionoecetes opilio
AGCCTTGCCTGGCGCTTTCTTGGGAGGCAGCAGTCAATGGAGGAGGAGGAGGAGGAGGAGGAGGAGGAGGAGGAGGAGGAGGAGGAGGAGGAGGAGGAGAGGAGGAGGAGGAGGAGGAGGAGGAGGAGGAGGAGGAGGAGGAGGAGGAGGAGGAGGAGGTGGTGTTGGAGCCTCCAGTACCGACAGAAGAGGTCAGCATTAAAAAACATATTTTCATTCATATTTTAGTCATATTTTAGCATTTATCGGAGTGCGCGTCATAATGTGGACGAGTTTACGTGCTATCGTGTGTCTTCTTGTTGAGCTGAGATGGTTTCTTTCTAATACATATGTGTGTGTTGTGTATATATGTTTGTTTGTGTGTCTGTGTGTGTGTGTGTGTGTGTGTGTGTGTGTGTGTGTGTGTGTGTGTGTGTGTGTGTGTGTGTGTGTGTGTGTCTGTTTGCTTTAACTTATGCTACATGTAGTCTACTATAAAAATACATATGTACACTTTTTAACAAATGAAGTTGCAGTTGGCGAGCCTGAGATGTCATTTAATTTTCTTCTTTGAATTGTATAAAATAGCTACGAGAACATTTACCTCCGTTCATGTAGAGATTATGGACACACTCTATTCAATCCATCCTGCATGTCTTCTATCTCACTCCTTTCTTTACCCGCAAGTTTATGATGAACTCTTTAATGCTCATCCTCTTCTTACACTTCAATAACCATAAAGTTTGTCCCATGTCAAGCCACTCTCACCTCCCTCCCTGCCGCTTCTTCTTCTTCTTCTTCTTTTTCTTCTTCTTCTTCTTCTTCTTCTATGACCTTTGACGCTTAGTATCGCTTCATAGGTCCTCTTCTTCTCCTTAGTTAACAATCTTGTCAACTCTTCCCTTGGCTATTTCACTTGGGATCTTAATTCCTTGCCTTCTTCCTACCCTTCACCCTGACCCTACCCAGAGCGGTCTTCACCCCGGGCCGCGAAGGACGGGCTCCCGCTATCGCCCTTCACACCCCATCACGGTTACTCAGAACTCTTTGCACGCGTGACTCACTTCAATGCATCGCCACGCGCCTCATACCTTTCCAGCGAGGCGGTAGACACTTCCCTTAGTTCCTGCGTCTCTTTACCAAAACGAGAGCAATCTTCCTCGCTTTTGACAACATTGAGATCACATTTCTCGACCCTTTGACAAGATTGACATAACATTTTCAACTTTCTACTTATTGTATATACCTGATTCATTGGCATAACTACTCATATTTCCTCTAGAATGTTATGTACCGTACGTAAAGCAGCTATGGGATTCTGTCATAGGTATTTTTGTGTTATTGTGTTACTTACTATAGAGAAGAATCCAGTGGTGATGCAGATTGGTGTCAGTCAGATTATGATGTTCTCAATGGGTGTTGTAGATACTCTTGTTTAGGTTGTCGTTTACTATGAAGGGAGGAAGAAGGATGGTGTTATTAGGGGTATAATGAAGTGCCGGGAGTGCCAGGAAGGGAGAGTGCTACGTTGAATCACTCTATAGAATCTGATGTAATAAATGATGTAAGTTTTCGGAAATAGAAACGATAAGCCACCCAAACACGATTTTCTCAACGCGTGATTCATATTAGGTCGTGAATATGCTGAGAACCAAGAACCTCTACATCTTCCCCTCTCATCTTTCTCCCTTTTCCGTCCTTTCTCACGCTCCTTCTTCCTCTTCTTTAGCGACTCCTGCACCTTTATGGCACAATTTTCCTCATCTTTCTTTTGTGGTCCCTCCATGTCATCTGGTTTTATCTCCTTTTTTCATCGCCTTTAAAACCATTTTCCTGGTGTTCATCATCGCAAACGTTGTAGTTTTCGTATCCAAAGCCTAAAGTTATGGGTATTTGATGCCTTTCTTTCAATACTCTATCTTCTTCAACATTCTCTCTCTCTCTCTCCTCTCTCTCTCTCTCTCTCTCTCTCTCTTCTCTCTCTCCCATCTCCTCTCTCTCTCTCTCTCCTCTTCTCTCTCTCTCCTCATCTCTCTCTCTTCTCTCTCCTCTCTCTCTCTCTCTCTCTCTCTCTCTCTCTCTCTCGTCTCTCTCTCTCTCTCTCTCTCCTCTCTCTCTCTCTCTCTCTCTCCTCTCTCTCCTCTCTTTCCTCTCTCTCTCTCTCCTCTCCTCTCTCTCCTCTCTCTCCTCTCTCTCTCTCTCTCTCTCTCATCTCTCTCTTCTCCTCTCCCACATCGTCCTTCTTCATCTCATCTCTACACCACTCCTCCTCCTCCTCCTCCTCCTCCTCCTCCTCCTCCTCTCTCCTCCTCCCTCCTTCTCTCTCCTCTCCTCCTCCTCCTCCTCTCCTCCTCCTCCTCCTCCTCCTCCTCCTCTCTCCTCCTCCATCCTCCTCTCTCCTTCTTCCCTCTTCCTCCTCCTCCTCTGCTGGGCTTGTGTTCTTCCCTCGCAACACTAAACCTGCATCTCTCTATTTATGGATCATCGGAGTAAGTCTTTGTTCCCGCTCCTCACTGTTTGATAGGCCAGTTCCCTTCGCGTGCCCTCGCGGTGGGTGGAACGAGACCCTGTTTTCCGCGTCGTCTATGTTAAGAGAGAAAGAGAGAGAGAGGAAGAGAGAGAGAGAAGAGAGAGAAGAGAGGAGATAGGATGAGAGAGTAGAGAGAGAGAAGAGATGATGAGAGAGAGAGGAGAGAGAGAGAGAGAGAGAGAGAGAGAGAGAGAGAATCCAAATTGTTGAAGATAGAGCATTGAAAGAAAGGCATCATCTAATATACTTTAGGCTTATGGATAGAAAATACATAGTAGACCGAGAAAAACTACTGGAGGAGAGAGAGAGTAGAGAGAGAGGATAGAGAGAGAAGAGAGAGAGAGAGAGAGAGAGAGAGAGAGAGAGAGGAGCGAGAGAGAGAGAGAGAGACGAGAGAGAGAGAGAGAGGAGAGAGAGAGAGAGCAGAGAGAAACAAATGTTGAAGAAAGACATGAGAGAGAGAGACAACAAATGAACTTTAGGGGATGACGAAAAATAGGGACAGAAAAACTACTGAGAGACGACAGAAGAGAGAGAAGAGAGAAAGAGAGAGAGAGAGAAAGAGAGACCAGAGAGAAGAGAGAGAGAGAGAGAGAGACGAGAACGAGAGAGAGAAGGAGAGAGAGAGTGAGAGAGAGAGAAGAGAGAGAGAGAGAGAGAGAGAGAGAGAGAGAGAGAGAGAGAGAGACGTGAGAGAGATGAGCAAGAGAGAGAGATAGAGAGAGAGGAGAAGAGATTGATTAAATTTTATTGGCCTTAATATTAACAAGTTATTATAACATGTAGAGAAAATGTCAAAAGCCTTTGTCCATTGAGTCGTAACTCTTTTATGGACTTTATGCTATTAAAAGGTCAGCATATGTAGCGTGTATGACGGCCCTAATGCTAATTTACATATGAAATACTAAATTAATAAAAAAAATAATATTCCCTACTGAATATACTACTTAATTTAATCCATTAAATTAAATAAATTTAATAAGTATATTAAAGAATATACACAAAACAAGCATTCATACCATACCAGTACTCATACATAATAGTACTGATAACGAGAGCAATGTTTAATTATCACACTAATTATATAAATCACAATTATAATAATAATAAATAAATTTTAATAGTTACTTTTCAACCTTTTCTTTTATTTGCAGTTTAAATGGATTTAATCTTTTTTCCTTACATCATCGGAAGTTGTTCCACAGTTAGTTCCCCGAGTGAAAAACACTTTGTTGAGCAGGGAAGTTCTACACAAGGAAGTTTGAGATTATGGTTCGTCTGGTTTCTATGCTATGCGTTGTGGTCTGAAAACCACTCTCAATTTTGTATGTATCATCGCCTATAAACAAAAGTTATAGTCTGATAGTCGATAATATCATGTAATTTTAGAAATTTCAACTCACGAAAGATTGAATTTGTGGGTCATACGATTACATAGGACATTATGCGAACAAAATTTTTTTGATTACAAATAGTTGATCAATATATGTTTTATATGCCCCACCCCAGATAGCTGAAACAGTACAATAAATATGGATATGCTAATGATAAATAAATATGTCTTAAACCTTCAATATTACAATGGTTTCGTATTCTATATATTACACCTATTTTTGAAATATATTTATTACATTCTCTATGTGTGTTTTCCATCTTAGCTTGGCTATCAATAACAACTCCAAGGAATTTAGCTTCTTGGACCTCTTTAATAATGAGATTATCAATTTTGATATGTTGCATTGTGTGTGTGTCATGTGTGAATGTGACAGCATACAGTGAGTTTTATTGATATTTAATGTTAACTTGTTACATTTAACCAATTAGCAACATGTACTAATTCAGTGTTCATTGTATTTCTTAGATCATTAAATCCCTTCCTGTAGAAAAATGGTAGTGTCATCAGCAAAAAGTAAAAATTTAAGATTTTTGGTACATATTTTATGTCATTGATGTAAATTAGAAATAATAATGGTCCTAGGACAGATCCTTGTGGCACACCACAAGTAAGACTTTTGTACGACGATGCACTACTATTAAAGACTTTTAATACTGGTTCCTACCGCTGAAAAAACTTTCAAACCATCTGAAGACTGGTCCACGAATACCGTAAATCATTAGTTTCTTTAATAAAATGGAGTGATTAATAGTATCAAAAGCTTTAGATAAATCACAAAAAATAGTTAATTGATACATTTTACTATCTATTGCATTATATAGTTTTGGCAAAGGTGGTGTACTGCGAGTTCTATTGAATATTTAGGTCGAACCATACTGATTATCTGTTAAAAGTAAGTTTTCTGTTAAATAATTCATTAATCTATTTGCAATAATCTTTTCAAAGACTTTACTTATGGCGGGAAGAACTGAAATAGGTCGTAAATTTGAAAAAAATTGAACTATCACCTTTTTTATAAACTGGAACTACTCTTGCAGTCTTCAGAATGTCTGGAAAGCATCCTTCTGTAAATGATTTGTTTATTATGTATTCCAGAAATGGAGATATTTCTTCTTTGCAGGCTTTGATTACTTTCATGTTTCAGAGAGAGAGAGAGAGAGAGAGAGAGAGAGAGAGAGAGAGAGAGAGAGAGAGAGAGAGAGAGAGAGAGAGAGAGAGGGGAGAGAGAGAGGGGAGATCCAGCCATGTGAGGCAGGTTTAAAGAGAGAGAGAGAGACAGAGTGTGTGAGAGAGAGAATGAGAGAGATATCCAGCCGTGTGAGCCAGGTTTAAAGGCCTTGTTTGGCTTTATACAACGTCTTGTTATCGCCGCGACATCCTCGAGTCTTCCGACCAAATTAGTGGGTCTCACCTGCCTCGTCCGCCCTCGCGTCACCTGAATTGAAGAGGCAAGACGAGGCTGTGGGTGTCTAAATACAGTGTTGCAGATTGATTGATGGATAGATGGATAGATTGATTTATCAGCGAACACACACACACAAACACGCACTGAGAGAGAGAGAGAGAGAGAGAGAGAGAGAGAGAGAGAGAGAGAGAGAGAGAGAGAGAGAGAGAGAGAGGGGAGAGAGAGAGAGAGAGAGAGAGAGAGAGAGAGAAGAGAGAAGAATTTATCAGCCAACACATACACACACAGTCACACACACGTACTGAGAGAGAGAGAGAGAGAGAGAGAGAGAGAGAGAGAGGAGAGAGAGAGAGAGAGAGAGAGAGGAGAGAGAGAGAGAGAGAGAGAGAGAGAGAGAGAGAGAGGAGAGAGAGAGAGGAAAGAGACGACAGCAGAGAAGAGAGAGAGAGAGAGAGAGAAAAGAGAGAGAGATAATTTATCAGCCAACACATACACACACAGTCACACACACGTACTGAGAGAGAGAGAGAGAGAGAGAGAGAGAGAGAGAGAGAGAGGAGAGAGAGGAGAGAGAGAGAGAGAGAGAGAGAGAGAGAGAGAGAGAGAGAGAGAGAGAGAGAGAGAGGAGATTTATCAGCAACACATACACACACAGTCACACACACGTACTGAGAGAGAGAGAGAGAGAGAGAGAGAGAGAGAAGAGAGAGAGAGAGAAAGACAGAGAGAGAGAGAGAAAGAACAGAGAAGAGAGAGAGAGAGAGAGAGAGAGAGAGAGAGAGAATTATCAGCCAAAACAGTCACACACACGTACTGAGAGAGGAGAGAGAGAGAGGGGAGAGAGAGAGAGAGAGAGAGAGATGAGAGAGAGAGAGAGAGAGAGAGAGAGAGAGAGAGAGAGAGAGAGAGAGAGAGAGAGAGAGAGGAGAGAGAGAGAGAGAGGAGAGAGAGAGAGAGAGAGTGTTACCCTTTTGTGTGTTGTTAATTACAAGTAACTGGGGTCAACAGTTGTAAGAATACTTACAACTGTTGACCTCAGTTACCGGTAATTAACAACACACAAAAGGGTAACATAAATGATGAACAGCTTGGGATACGAACAGCCATTAGTATAAAACAGTACCGTAAAATAATGAACAATTAATACACGTGAGCGATATATTGTGGAAACACATTGAGGGCAGTGAAACGTAAACAGAGAGAGACAGAGAGAGACAAATTGTTAAGCGCGTCAGACAACACACTGCCTTGCGGAATTTTTCGCGAGATTCAGCATCTCCTCTTAAAGATCTCCCCGTTCATATCATTACTCAAACCACAACAAACAGAGTTATCAATTAATAACTCCAGTCGCCTCCGTGGTGCAGTGGCTAGCGTGCCTGGCTACGAATCTGCGGGCCCTGGTTCGATCCCGGGCCAGGGCAAGTCGGTGACCAGCCTACCCAGCTGTTCTTACTTCCTTTCGGGGTTGATAAATGGGTACCTGGGGTAACCTGGGGAAGGTAACTGTGGTAACCCGGGAGTCACACTAGCCCTGTGTCCCGGGGTAACGGGTTCTCACCCACCACAGGCTCTAAGGGCTAATGCCACGGAGATGATCACGCATGCTACGCGCAGCTTTGCGTATGCTCCCATCTTTACTAGTATAGAGAATCCAGCCTACATTGACTCCGAGAACACCGCGAGGACAAGGACGCGTATCTCCGCGAGGACAAGGCCGAGGACGCGTGGAAGAAGAGGTTATCAAGAGAACACAGGACGGGAGCTGTTTTCGTGTGTACGGAAGAGGCCCCGACCTTACAAGGTCATCACAACGCCCCAGCCGACACCTGCTTCCCCCCGCTCTTGCTGATCTGGCTTCTGCATTGGCATCTCTTGGAGGAAGCCCTTCTGATTCAGCAGTGCGGATGGACTTGCCTTTGCTGAATTCACACAATGTTAGTGAGTATACAACATCTAGCTGACCATACAATAGACATACTTTAAAAACGCCACTCGTTTACATAAATAACACTTAGTGGTGAGATATGTATTTTCACATTTGTTTTTGCTTAAATAGCCATGTGAAAGAATTTCAAGTAATTAATTTGTCAGTTATTTTTCTATAGATGTTTTAAATATGCTTACCGCTAATATTTCATAATTTTTTGTAATTCTTAATAATTTGTTAGCTTCCCTTATAGTAATACTAGCCGCAAAGCCTCCCTCCGGGCGGACTTTTTGGCTAGCTCCTGCGGAGGGCTATTGGTGGGCCTTCGGCCCACCAAACACAGACTCTCCAGATAGCCCCTTCTAACTTTCCTGAAATCATAGATGTAGAAATGTATGTATTAACCCCAAAACCCATTCACATCACCCCAACCCATTCACTCACCCATTGCCCATCACCCCCCACACCCATTCACTCACCCATTACCCATCACCCCCCACCCATTCACTCACCCATTACCCATCACCACACACCCATCACTCACCCATTACCATCACCCCCCATCTATTCCCTCCCCCATCACCCATCACCCCCCACCCATTCACTCACCCATCACCCCACACCCATTACCCATCACCCCACCCATTCACTCACCCATTACCCATCACCCTACATCAAGGCTTCTTCAATTCTCGCAACCCACTTTTTTTCACAATTATCGCTAATAGGCTGCTAAAAAAAAAAAAAGAAGTGATCGGATCATCTCATAAGTGGGCTTAAAACCTTCCCCTGGTTAACCTGGTTCCAAAAATGGGTATATGATGGGATTCCGCCACGGGGGCGGGAACCTATACCACACACACACACACACACACACACACACACACACACACACACACACACACACACACACACACACACACACACACACACACACACACACACACACACACACACAGACATACACACACACACACACACACTTTCGCTTTTATTAATATAGATATATATTCAATTCTCCTTCTTGAATTGCCTTAAAAACCAGGAGATGGGAGATAATAGTTAACTTAATTAACTATTATCTCCCATCTCCTGGCTTTTAAGGCAATTCAAGAAGGAGAATTGAATATATATATTATATGTATGTGTTAATCTATACAAAGACAGGATGTCCGAGTGTCTGAGTGTCTAGTACTGGCGCCTAGCGGATGCTGAATACTGCCACCTTTTGATGACATTATGCTGACCCAAGCAGCCACGCCATCCCATCATGATGACGTGGATAACCTGGTCTTGGGAACCAAGACGTAAACACCTCGCTCACTGGCTCACCGGAACAACAGGTTCCGGCCTCCTTTCCTTATATGCTGCAACTGGCCGGAGAGGGGACAGACAGAAACAGAGATCACCAGAAGACGTGTTACCTTGCGCTCCTACTCACGACACCTCCCTGTGTGTCTGTGTGTACCCCACACCTGGGGGTGTGGAGTACCTTGTCACGTCATTAACTGTTCCCGGCTCTTGTCTATTAGACATTAGTTTCATTGGCCGTTACTTAACGAACTGCGTGACATTATTAATGTATAAATCTCACAGTGTACAGATATGTATATATATCTTGTAATTATTGTTCTAGTACTTTATATTAACAAGCCTTATAAAGCAACCGCTCGACTACTTTTATTCAACTACCATCTGAAGTGTCTGGCTAGGACGGTATACGCCTACCCATCAACTCTACACTTCTGAGGTAATCAACCCCTACTGTGTCACCAACAGTTGTAAGTATTCTTACTTGGGTTGACCCCAGTTACCTGTAATTAACAACACACAAAAGGGTAACATAAATGGTGATACCGGTGGGATTCGAACCCACGCCTCCGAAGAGACTGGTGCCTTAAACCAGCGCCTTAGACCGCTCGGCCACGCTACCTTTGTATAGTTTAACACATACATATAATATATAACCAGTTCGCTAATATCGCTCTCCCCTTATAACCAGTACGCTAATAAGAGAGAGAGAGAGAGAGAGAGAGAGAAGAGAGAGAGAGAGAGAGAGAGAGAGAGAGAGAGAGAGAGAGAGAGAGAGAGAGAGGAGAGAGAGAGAGAGAAGAGAAGAGAGAGAAGAGAGGAGAGAGAGAGAGAGAGAGAGAGAGAGAGAGAGAGAAGAGAGAGAGAGAGAGAGAGAGAGAGAGTTCTGAGGTATGGTTCACCTTGAGTCGTCGTCCCTGACCCACGGATCCCGGGGTGTCGTCTATTGACTGACTTTCTGTGCTCTCACTTCTCGTAAAAAAAAGTGTATGTAGCGCGTAGCTGGAGTGGCTTGTGCGCGGTAACCAATGTCTTTCCCTTGGACATTCCTTCCTATACTCACATCTCGGTGCAGCTATTATTTTCACCTCTTCTTCACTTACTCATCTAATGCTTATGTTGGGTTTTTCTCGCCCGTAACGTAACTGAGTCTTCAATAGTTATCCTCTAAACGTTCTTTAGGCTTAAAAAATCATGCAATCAGATAGATCATCCTTGCTAGAAAAAATAGCCAAGCTTAAAAATTCATGCAATCAGATCATCCTTGCTAGAAAAAATAACTAGACTTAAAATTTCATGCAATCAGATCATCCTTGCTAGAAAAAAAATCTAACTCCTTAGCCATAGTGTACTGAGCAGAGATTTAGATCTTATGCCTCCAAGAACTCGTTAGTTAAGCTGACATTGTGGTGGCGTGGCGCGGCCCCTCCCCCACACCTGCATACATTACCCTGTGAAAGCGTTGACCCCGTCGCCCCTCTGGTGACATCAACGAAGTAAATGTGTTGCGGGTTAGGAGGGCGACCCGGCAGCCTATTCCCGCTTTCTGGAGCAGTATGTCGCGTTTACTCTTGAACACGTCAGGTTAGGTTACGGGTATAGGGTAGGTTAGGTCTCCTGGTCTTGGTGCGGTAACTTTGCGTGGGAATCACAATGAGGGTATATTC
This sequence comes from Chionoecetes opilio, assembly GCA_016584305.1. Taxonomy (NCBI): domain Eukaryota; kingdom Metazoa; phylum Arthropoda; class Malacostraca; order Decapoda; family Majidae; genus Chionoecetes; species Chionoecetes opilio. Next base: position 70,219 of record JACEEZ010018109.1, read on the forward strand.
GAGGAAATCCTATGGTTAATTTCGGTGCTACAGCCATGCGTCTTAACTCGGAAACCACATACTCGCACAGAGTTGGGGAATATGCGACCCGGCAAGGCGGAGTTAAGGTGTGTCTGGCCGGGCCTTCTTAGCGGGACGCCCCACAAACTTTACATTCGCTTTACATCCAAGTGATTGGCGCCAGGCTCTTCCCGCCCTGGTGCCGCTGTTGCATTAATTCCTAACCCCCGCCACGCTTTGAGTCCTTCTTTTCGATTGCATGGCGTTACACCAATCTTACACTTATTTATTCACAGCATAAAATCTTTGCACGCACACACTTCTGTAAACATTACGAAAGCGAACTCAAATAGTATGTATATATATTTACTCAATCCTAAGCTTCCTGTGAGGAGAAACAGGCTCTCTGAAAGTGTTTTATTGTCGGAGGGTGGAAAAAAGTGAACATTAAGAGCATGCGTCAAGAAGACAGGCAGTTGGGTTTTGCAAGTGGTTGGGGAATTCAGTTTGTTGAGGCCGGAGAGAATGGCAGTTCGGAGCGGCGGGTGCATGATCTGGCCTACGATAATCCTATAAGGCGAGGTGAGGAGACTGTTACCAGATTCTATACCTGGGATAAGATCAATTGTTTGCCTTCTCTCTCTCTCTCTCTCTCTCTCTCTCTCTCTCTCTCTCTCTCTCTCTCTCTCTCTCTCCTCTCTCTCTCTCTCTCTCTCTCTCTCTCTCTCTCTCTCTCTCTCTCTCTCTCTCTCTCTCTCTCTCTCTCTCTCTCTCTCTCTCTCTCTCTCTCTCTCTGTCCTAGGAGTAACTATTGATAATAAAATATCTTGGAATGTGCACATAAAGAACGTAATTAATAAAGTAAATAAAATGAGTGGCATCTTGCAGCTCACACGTCACCAACTTAACAGGGAGACACTGCGACATGTCTACCACACTCTAGTTTACCCCAACATTATATATTGGGTTATAATGGACGAGAGTTTCACGTTCGTTTTCAGAGACACCAACTATTTTTTCTTGGCCTACAATAGGTGCTTGTTCTAATGGTGCTTGTTTTATTTTGCGCAAACATAAAAAAAAAAGAGAGAAAAAAAAAGAAGTTTTCTTTGTGGTTAAGGTTAGGTTAGGTTTCATTAAAACCTTTAAGGTTAGGTTAGGTTTCATTAAAACCTTTAAGGTTAGGTTAGGTTTCATTAAAACCTTTAAGGTTAGGTTAGGTTTCATTAAAACCTTTAAGGTTAGGTTAGGTTTCATTAAAACCTTTAAGGTTAGGTTAGGTTTCATTAAAACCTTTAAGGTTAGGTTAGGTTTCATTAAAACCTTTAAGGTTAGGTTAGGTTTCATTAAAACCTTTAAGGTTAGGTTAGGTTTCATTAAAACCTGTAAAGTTAGGTTAGGTTTCATTAAAACATAAAGTTAGGTTAGGTTTCATTAAAACATAAGGTTAGGTTAGGTTTCATTTTTTTTTTTTTTTTTTTTTTTTTTTTTTTTTTTTGTTTGCGCAAAATAAAAAAAAGCACCATTAGAACAAGCACCTATTGTAGGCCAAGAAAAAATAGTTGGTGTCTCTGAAAACGAACGTGAAACTCTCGTCCATTATTACCATATATTGTAACGCAGTTTGGGCCAGTGTGCCCCCTTCTAATATAAAATCACTCATTATTTCACAAAAAAGAGTAATTAGAACAATTACAGGAAAAAGAAGATATGAACACACTAACAACCTGTTTTTAAAGGCCAAATTACTATAGATAAATGAAATAAATATATATTCTTGTGCTCTTTTTGTCTATAAATGTTTGCATAATTTGATAGAAAATACTTTTTTTCGGATTCGCATTAATGAAAGATACAGACTAAGAGGTGTTGATGTTTTAGAGGTTCCAACGGTACTTTCAAACCAATCACAAACATGTATCGTGTATCACGGCGGGAAAATATGGAATGAATTACCGTTGGACTTAAAAACAAAACCTACCTTGACTAGTTTTAAACATTGTCTCAAAAAGTTCCTCTTATTGCAATACCAGCAACAATAAGCAGACATAATTTGTGTATATATGTGTATAAGTATATTCATGTGTATGTGTATATAGGAATCTGTATGAATATGTATGTTGATTTATTTATGTGTACTTTGTACTCGTATGTGTATGTTTATGTATGCGTATTTGCTCGTATGTGTGTGTATGTATGTGTGCATATTTACTCGTATGTATATGTATGTGTATTTGCTCGTATGTGTGTGTGTGTAGTTGCTCATATGTGTATGTGTGTGTGTGTGTGTGTATTTACTCATATGTGTATGTGTGCATATTTGATCGTATGTGTTTGTGTATATATACGTAATTAGTCGTATGTGTATTTGTATGTGTTTAATTAATTAGATATCTTCAAGTGTGTATATATAGGAGCCTTTTAAGAGAGTTTACTCTCAACAGGCTCAGCCAATTTTATATAATTACTAGCCGCAAAGCCGCCCTCCGGGCGGACTTTTTGGCTAGCTCCTGCGGAGGGCTATTGGTGGGCCTTAGACTCTCCAGATAGCCCCTTCTAACTTTCCTGAAATCATGGATGTAGAAATGTATGTAACGCCAACCCATTCACATCACCCCAACCCATTCACTCACCCATTACCCATCACCCCCCCCATTCACTTACCCATTACCCATCACCCCCCACCCATTCACTCACCCATTACCCATCACCACACACCCATTCACTCACCCGTTACCCATCACCCCCCACCTATTCCCTCATCCATCACCCATCACCCCCAAACCCATCACCCCCCACTCATTCACTCACCCATCACCCCACACCCATTACCCATCACCCCACCCATTCACTCACCCATTACCCATCACCCTACATCAAGGTTTCCTCAATTCTCGCAACCCACTTTTTTTTCTTCACAATTCTCGCTAATAGGATACTAAAAATTATAAAAAATTAAAGATATCGGATCATCTCATAAGTGGGCTTAAAATGTGCCCCTGGTCGACCCGGTTCCAAAACTGTGCCATATGATGTGATTGGGACACTGGGGGCGGCACCTATCGCGGACACACAGACAGACAGACACACACACACAGACACACTTTCGCTTATATTATTATAGATGTATTATGTTTTTATTACATGTATAACTGTTTGGCTAAATAAATGTATAATCTCTCTCTCTCTTCTCTCCTCTCTCTCTCTCCTCTCTCTCTCTCTCTCTCTCTCTCTCTCTCTCTCTCTCTCCTCCTCCTCTCCTCCTCTCTCTCCTCTCTCTCTCTCTCTCTCTCTCTCTCTCTCTCTCTCTCTCTCTCTCTCTCTCTCTCTCTCTCTCTCTCTCTCTCTCTCTCTCTCTCTCTCTCTCTCTCTCTCTCTCTCTCTCTTTTCTTTCTCGCTCTCTATCTCTCTCTCGTGCATAATTCCTCTGTAACTTTCAACTTTTCGATTTTCTTCAAAGTGTGAGGTTCGGTTTGGTTTTGTCTTGCCATGAAAACTATTACCATGATCAATGTTTGCCTTCTCTCTCTCTTTCTCTCTCTCTCTCTCTCTCTCTCTCTCTCTCTCTCTCTCTCTCTCTCTCTCTCTCTCTCTCTCTCTCTCTCTCCTCTCTCTCTCTCTCTCTCTCTCTCTCTCTCTCTCTCTCTCCTCTCTCTCTTCTCTCTCTCTCTCTCTCTCACTCCCTTCCATAATTCCTCTAACTCTCTACTTTTCCAATTTGTTCAAAGTGTGAGGATCAGTTTATTTATCTTGCCTTCTTTTCACTTCACACTTTTCCTTCTCCCTCACCACCGTGGTTGATGTGTGGTGGCTAGTGGCTAGTGGAGTGGTGGCTAGTGGATAGTAGCCTGGTGGATAGTGGTGGATGGAGTGGCAGGTCTGGTGGTGTTCCTCATGGCCACAACCACGTAATAATTCAGGTAAATTGTTTTCTAAGGAGGAAAACAATTATAGTGAGATGGTCTATTTTTTTCTTCCTGCTGAGGCGCGTTCATGGTTTTTGATTTTATGGAAAAGTGAGCTAAGAGGAGAAGATAGAATTAACCTTATCAGTTCTTTCCGTGTTTTGTGCGTTAAATGCAGAATTTATGATAGGGAAAAATGGGCTGTTCTTTCTTCGCCGGATTGCTACTAGCGTTCCGACATGATGAAAGAGAAAGTAACGTAAGGAACACTAGGAAAAACACACACCACACACACCACACACACACACACACACAACACACCACACACACACACACACACACACACACACACACACACACACACACACACACACACACACACACACACCACACACACACACACACCACACACACACACACACACAACCACACACACACACACACACACACACACACACAACAGCACACCTTCAACCGACATTAACTACATAAACCACACACGCACCAACACACACACACACACACACACACACACACACACACAACACACACACACACACACACACACACACACACACACACACACACACACACACACACACACCACACACACACACACACACACACACACACACACACACACACACACACACACACACACACACACACACACACAAGAGCTGCTTTCTTCCTTTTCTTTACCGACGGATTATATCTATCATAAGACCCCGCGCGCCTTGATACAACACACACACACACACACACACACACACACACACACACACACACACACACACACACACACACACACACACACACACACCACAACACATACACACACACACGAGAGCTGCCTTCTTCCTTTTCTCCACCGGCGGATTACCTAAGACCTCGCGCACCTTCATCCCCTTACTGCCTGTGATCACAAGAGGAGAGGCTGGGACGCACGATGAAGCCTCTCGTCCATCATGACTCCCCGTGTATTGTTTTCCTCCGCGCCTCGCCCCGCCGCCCAACACCTCAATGACGCTCTCTCGACTCCCGACGGTTAATTAGTGCTCACGCGAGAACCTGTACTTTCGGCGGGTATTAGCGGTGATCTGTCAGGGCGGCGGGGAGGGAGGAAGGGAGGAGCGGCGGCTGGGTGTGGCTGCCTGGCCCTTCTTGGCGCAGATCACTCCACTTCAGAGTTTAGTAAATGATTTTTCAAAGTTGCGGCGTTGTAGTGTTACGAACTTGGCCTTGCAGGGTCTGAGGTGTTGAGGAAAGTGTTGTACTTAACCCCTTCACGCCCAGATTTTCCTTTGCTATAGAAAATTGTCTGTTGTTAGCCATAAAATTACGAAAAGTGACTTAATATACCAAATTAGATAGTGGACAAGGATACTAAACAGGTCATATATATTACATATTGGTTATATTAATTATATTGTCTAATGGTACCCAAATTACAATGGAAATTACGTTCAGGGCCTCAAAGGGTTAATACTCCTCTGCCCTGTCTCCTATAATGCCTGTCTCGACATTTACTTGATCGTGAAACTGAAAATGAAACCCGCAATGAAACAATATGTAATGGAATAGTTATGATAATGATAATGATGATAGTAGTAATGATAATAATGATGATAATAATGATAATGATAATTGTAATGACAATAGTAATTTTATTTCGTTAGAAGGCATAGCTAACTTACACATTCAGAAAGCAACGAAATGAATAATCTTATAGGGTGTTTTGCTTGAAAATACTAATCACTTTTATTATTAGAATCCTAACAAAATGGAAATAAAAGGGAATGAGTTATAAAGGGATAAGCTCCAGTTTCTTTATATATTGCATTGTAGCGCAAACATCATCACGAATAATCATCTTCAATAAAGTGAAAATTCAATGTTGTTTACCTTAATGGAAGTACAAGTTAATCAGCAGCAAATGATAAGAACCATAATTATATACCTATTGACTTCTTTATTTGGCTTCATATTTTGGTTTCGCAGGATTAATTATTTTCTTTTAACAGTTCAAATTTTTTTTTTACCATCAGCTTGTGGAGGCCGCTATACCTAGACAGTCGTTAGCGCCGCTGGTTGCCGTCCGTTAATTCCCTTGCCTTGTATTACCCGCCTTGATTGTGTCTCGGAGCAGCCTGCCTCTCGCCCGTCACTGCGCCGAGAAGCATTTTGTTCTCTTTAATTGGATATTTTTATTTCTGAGGGAGAGAGAGTTCTATGATGAGGTGTCGGACGCGTGGTGGGCAGCGGCGCCAAATGCTATGCGCGGCGCCCGGCAGCCTGGTGATTAAATTTCCGACATGATGACATTTCTTGATTATATTATTCTCTCTGCATAAACACGTATTCTCAAGGCGATGATTGCCACATTCTTGTTGAAGCTGCTTGCTGTTTTGGTCTACGAGTCTGAGGTGTGGTAATTTAGGTTCGTGTAGGGGAGATGAGGTTCGAAACAGGTGTTAGAGAGATGAGACGGAGGGGGTGGGGGGAGGACCAATAGTGAATAAAACACCTCCAACATCCCGCCTCCCTCTCATCATGCACCTGTCTCGATCCTCTAGCGAAGATCTGGCCTGCCTCCCTGCCTGCCTCCCTGCCTGCCTCACTGGAACCCAGGGCAGTTAGGGCTTTGTGATTCATCTAGGATTATCGTAGAAGGAGGCATCTTATTCGTCTCCCTGTGGTGCTGGTAATCCTGTCGAAGCACCCTCGATGCTGGATGTTCCCTGAGTATTGTGTGTGTGTTTGTGTTTATCTCTCTCTCATTCCTCCATTTTTCATTTTACAAATCTATCATGGTTTGGCGTCTTAATATCCTTGTTTTCTGTCAGTCTGTCCTGCCCATCATATTTCCACCGACTGGCTGCTGGTTGACAGGGGTGTAAATTTCTTTATCTATTTCCAGCCTGATGCTTACGAGTCTTGGTTCCTCGCACAGCTTGCTTTCTCTTCAGTTTCCGTTCTCTGATTATAATCTCCAGTCCTTTGGTCAAGATAGTATTTCTTATCTTTTTTTTCTATCGCTATCTTTTCCTTTCACCATGTTGGTCTGCCGCCTCTTGTTCATATAATCTTTCTTTTCTTTTAATCACCCAAGCGTCTGTGGATCCTTTTTCTCGCTCCCTCTGGCTCAGCCCTCCCTCACGCCCCTGCCTTGGCCCCGCCGCACCCCTTCCTTCACTCCCCTCATGCACAACACGGCGCATGACTGACGCTAACTTGTACTTGCTCCAAATTTAGGTTGAAGCAGACAATCGGTTGTCAGCGCCGCCCACCACCCGGTAATGAACGAGACTCAGGGACTTTTGGCGCCCGTCTCGCAATGCCGCACACCAGGAGTTCGCCTTCAGATTGTTTAGGTTAGAGTTGGAAGGTTAATTTAGTGGATGAGTACTATTACGCATAAATTCAATCGTATGCATGTGGCATGTGCACCGATGCATATGCGCGGCAGGTCAGCGCGGGTCAGGACTAGTGTGTACGTTTGGGCGCCGCTTTGACCGTCTCCTGCAGGAACAGGAGGATTCTTGGTGCTCGATCATAGATGTTATGTTTATGGTCTCTGTTCAACGCTCATCCTAGCGACGGTGCCTTTTTTTCACAAAGATCACAAAAAGGCTTAGCGTCAGTCTTTCTGAGAGCTGTGTTGGGGCCGCGGACGCTCCCTTGGGGGCCTTATGGAGGTACCGGTCCTGTCGGCTATTGAGGAACTTCGCAGAGACACCGGCAATGTCTCATATTTCTTCATGCACGTGATGAAAGAGCTGCGGCCCCTGAACCTTCAAGACGCCGTGGACTACCAAGGCGTCGACGACCGCGAGGGTACGACTTGTGTCTCTACCGAAGGCGACGCGGCTCCTGACACCTTCCGGTCTTCCTGAAAGATTCATGTGGGTGAGCGCGGCCTTTACCGCCTACTTAGAAGTCCAGTGGATCACACTGAGTAGGTATCTCGGTGTGAATGTGACGCGTGAACATTTGGTGTTCTCGCGGGTGTTCTGGAGGTGACAAAGGACAAATAACAAACATAGGAAGAAAATCTCAGTAAATGCTTCTTCACGCACACACAAATATAAGGAGAGGAAAATAAAACGTACATCATTTTATCCAAAGCGAAGTTAATTTGATTTCTTCAGATGTTTTTGCTCGCCCCTTTACAAGCAGCATAGGCAGATGAAACTTGGAAATAAGAAAGTAAGGCAAAGTTCAAGATCATTGAAGTGAAAGGGTTGAAAAATTTAAGATGGTAATCAAGTCTTACATTATTACGATGGACAGAATAGGAGTGAGAGGCAGTAGAAAGTCTTTGTGCAACAGTTGAAAGGAGCTGATGTGCACGTGGCAAGCTCAGAAGAGTAATAGGGTTAAAGTCTCATGTGATTAATGTGCATTTATCATCTATTTGACGATATTACATTACCATTGAACGCTCAGACGGCCCATATGGTAATACGTTAGAGAAAAAAATATACAAAATTAGATATGAAAATTACTCCCATTTTCTCATTGTTCGCCAAGTTTTTCGAGAGCAGTGAACCCTCGCCTGACACTGCAAAACAATGCTTTCACTAGTGTAATAACGATACTCCAACGAGCTCGATTTCTTGTTTCCCCACCGTCACCTCTGCACCCACTGCCTTCCTGCCGCCTTATCACTGCCCATATCTGCTCGAGAAAAGGTGAAGCAGGAGACAGTGACCATTTCCCTCCCCCGCCTGACCTCGCACCTTCCTCGGCTATCTGGCGCAGCAGGAGTCCAGCGATTATACTGAAAGATTTATATATTTTTTATCGGGTGAGGGTATTCTCTCAGGTGTGAAAAGACTTTGATTCCGTGAGCAGACAAGCGCATCATGGTAAAAAATCTAGTCTCTCGATGGCCTCCGCGTCACGCACAAGGGTTAGTTTGTGTTTCAGTAGTTTAGTTTTTGAAGGGAAGTATTAGGTATTTGTGGTAAGTATGATATGAAGCACCTGTTGGCTCAGAAGGGTGAGGAGGAGTTAGGAGAGATAAGGGTGAGGGGAATGAAGGGAGGGAGAGTGAAGGTAAAGGGGAGTAAGAAGGGGGTGTGAAGGGGAGTAAAGGTAAAGATAGAGGGGAGAAGGGGGAGTGAAGGGGAAAAATAAAGGTAATGTAAAGATAAAGGGGAGTAAGGGAGGGAGAGTGGTTGCAAGTAAAGGTATAAGGGGAGTAAGGAGGAGGTGTGAAGGGAAGTATTGCTGAATAACGTTGTGTTGAGTGGAGAGATTGGGTCATCGGTGCCTCAGGTCATGTCATACGAGGTCAGCACGCAGGACACGAGTGCGGAAGGTGTGTTTTTTGACGCCGCCGCTTCGACCCTTACCTTACGAGCTTTTTTACGTACCGTTTTAGTTCAGTTCCGTGCCTGTATTGTACATGTATCATAAAAACTATGTAAGGGGAAGATTCACATTTCCTCTCTAGAAAATACTATAAATTTCAGTTTTTGCTCCTCATGTTTAAAAGAGAATGTTTAGATATCCACCCGTATTGTTATCTCACTCAAGTACACGGCAGACAGACAGACACAGGTGAAAGACGATTGAAATGTGAATCATAATATAATTTGGACATAACTCTTTCCATATATGTAGTAGTAGTTTCAAAGCTTTATTCGTCACTAGCCGCAAAGCCGCCCTCCGGGCGGACTTTTTGGCTAGCTCCTGCGGAGGGCTATTGGTGGTGGGCCTGCGGCCCACCACCTGTGTTTGGTGGGCCTTCGGCCCACCAAACACGGACTCTCCAGATAGCCCCTTCTAACTTTCCTGAAATCATGGATGTAGAAATGTATGTATTACCCCCACCCATTCACTCACCCATTACCCATCACCCCCCACCTATTCACTCACCCATTACCCATCACCCCCCACCCATTCACTCACCCATTACCCATCACCACACACCCATTCACTCACCCATTACCCATCACCCCCCACCTATTCCCTCACCCATCACCCATCACCCCCAACCCATCACCCCCCACCCATTCACTCACCCATCACCCCACACCCATTACCCATCACCCCACCCATTCACTCACCCATTACCCATCACCCTACATCAAGGTTTCCTCAATTCTCGCAACCCACTTTTTTTCTTCACAATTATCACTAATAGGCTGCTAAAAAAAAAAAAAAAAAGTGATCGAATCATCTCATAAGTGGGCTTATGACCTTCCCCTGGTCAACCCGGCTCCAAAGATGTGCCATATGAGGTGATTGCGCCACGGGGGGCGGAACCTATACCACACACACACACACACACACACACACACATACAGACAGACACACTTTCGCTTATATTATTATAGAAGATATAAGCGAGGTCCTCTTTACTTGTTTTGTCCTTCTCTCCTTCCTTCCTTTCTTTCTTTCCTCTTTCTATGTTTTTTTTCTTCCTTCCTTCCTTCCTTTCTTTCCTCTTTCCTTGTGCTTTCTTCCCTAACCTAACCTAACCTAACCTAACCTAACCTAAGTTACCCCTTCTGCCGCGTAACTTGTGTGATCCTCCTGTTATGCAGCTTAGAAGTAGAAATGTGTATATATACTTTAAAAGACGTGTGTGTGTGTGTGTGTGTGTGTTAGTGTCAGTGTTAGTGTTAGTGTGTGTGTGTTGTGTGTGTGTGTGTGTGTGTGTTGTGTGTGCGTGTGTGTGTGTGTGTGTGTGTGTGCGTGTGGTGTGTGTGTGTGACTGTGACTGCGTGTATGTGTGTGTGTGTGTGTGACTGTGACTACGTGTATGTGTGTGTGTGTGTGTGTGTGTGTTAGTGTTAGTATGTATGTGTGGTGTGTGTGTGTGTGTGTGTGTGTGCGTGTGTGTGTTGGTGCGTGTGTGTGTGTGTGTGTGTGTGTGCATGTTTGGATAATAAGTGCTTTGTGAGGCAGCTCTTCCCTTAGCGTCAAGCTCGATGTTCGGCCTCGGAGGTTCATCGGCATCCTGTTCGTTAAGTTCCATTATGTTATTAAAGTTTTCCTTCGTGCAGTGTTTAGTGCGCGCCATGGCCCGTGCCTCGGCGTGCTCGTTAATGCGGGTGTATAATCAGTATTAGGCAATTATTCAAATGATCATGTAAATTGTTTTTGTACAAGGAATGCGATACTATTGTGCTGACAAACTGTGTGTAGTAACTTATACAATGCATTTTTATACGATTGTTACGTAGCTTTTATTCTTGATGGTGCATTGTATTGCATATGTGGTTTTCCTTGTGATGTGGGTGTTTATAAGTCAATTTTTTTTATTATGGTGAAAATGCACTAAGGAAGACACGCCCCCTGCCTCCCTTTCTATTCTACGGGGCAGCTGATTGGTGCATTCCTCGTACCATCACTACCAATCACAATATCTTCACTACTTAACAGCGGCGTGACCACTGGACAGAGCAATCTTCACTACAGAGAGTGACAAAATTCAAAATCCCTCTGTAGTAAAGATTGTTCTGCCAGTGGTCACGCGCTTTTAAGTAGTGAAGATATTGTGATTGGTAGTGATGGTACGAGGAATGCACCAATCAGCTTCCCCGTAGAATAGAAGAGGAGGCAGGGGGCGTGGCTTCCTTAGTGCATTTTGACCATAATAAAAAATATAGCCTATAGGTATTATCTTTTTAGACATTTTTTAATCATGTTTTGGAATGTTGCGGTTTATATGAGGTTAGTTTCTATATAATTTTCTGCTATTTTCTTTGGTTTATCTAGTCAGGCAATAGCTTTGTTTATTATTTGTTATCACGCTATTTGTTCTTCCACCGTCACTTGTCTCCCCACCCACCATATCCCTCCCACCACACACCCGCCTGCCACCACACACCCGCCTCCCACCACACACCCGCCTGCCATCACACCCCCCTGCCACCACACACCCGCCTCCCACCACACACCCGCCTTCCACCACACACCCGCCTTCCATCACACACCCGCCTCCACCCAACACACACCCGCCTCCCACACACACCCGCCTGCCACCACACACACCCGCCTCCCACCACACACCCGCCTTCCACCACACACCCGCCTGCCACCACACACCCGCCTTCCATCACACACCCGCCTGCCACCACACACCCGCCTCCCACCACACACCCGCCTTCCACCACACACCCGCCTTCCACCACACACCCGCCTCCCACCACACACCCGCCTCCACCACACACCCGCCTCCCACCACACACCCGCCTTCCACCACACACCCGCCTCCCACCACACAAACACCGCCTCACCAGCCCCACCACACACCCCCTTCCACCACACACCCGCCTCCCACCACACACCCGCCTCCACCACACACCCGCCTCCCACCACACACCCGCCTCCACCACACACCCGCCTTCCACCACACACCCGCCTCCCACCACACACCCGCCTTCCACCACACACCCGCCTCCCCCAACGCCCCCCCCACCCACACACCGCCTCCACCACACACCCGCCTCCCACCACACCCCCCCTCCACACACACCCGCCTTCCACCACACACCCGCCTTCCACCACACACCCGCCTCCACACACACCCCGCCTTCCACCCACACACCGCCCTTCCACCACACACCCCCTCCACCCACACACCCGCCTTCACCACACACCCGCCTCCACCACACACCCGCCTCCCACCACACACCCGCCTCCCACCACACACCCGCCTTCCACCACACACACCCGCCTCCACCACACACCCGCCTCCACCACACACCCGCTTCCCACCACACACCCGCCTCCACCACACACCCGCCTCCCACCACACACCCGCCTCCACCACACACCCGCCTCCCACCACACACCCGCACTCCCACCACACACCCGCCTCCCACCACACACCCGCCTCCCACCACACACACCGCCTTCGCACCACACACCCGCCTCCCACCACACACACCGCCTGCCACCACACACCCGCCTGCCACCACACACCGCCTCCCACCACACACCCGCCTCCCACCACACACCCGCCTTCCACCACACACCCGCCTCCCACCACACACCCGCCTTCCACCACACACCCGCCTCCCACCACACACCCGCCTCCCATCACACACCCGCCCTTCCACCACACACCCGCCTCCCACCACACACCCACCTTCCACCACACACCCGCCTTCCACCACACACCCGCCTTCCACCACACACCCGCCTCCAACCACACACCCGCCTCCCACCACACACCCGCCTGCCACCACACACTCGCCTGCCACCACACACCCGCCTCCCACACACACCCGCCTCTCCAACCACACACCCGCCTGCCACCACACACCCGCCTTCCACCACACACCCGTCTCCCACCACACACACCCGCCTGCCACCACACACCCGCCTCCCCACCACACACCCGCCTGCCACCACACACCCGCCTGCCACCACACACCCGCCTCCCACCACACACCCGCCTCCCACCGAGACCACCGAGAGACATATCATCTCGGTGGCCACGCTCCCACCACACACCCGCCTTCCACCACACACCCGCCTCCCACCACACACCCGCCTTCCACCACACACCCGCCTCCCACCACACACCCGCCTCCCACCGACCCACCGAGAGACATATCTCTCGGGCCACGCTCCCACCACACCCCGCCTCCCACCACACACCCGCCTCCCACCGAGACCACCGAGAGACATATCATCTCGGTGGCCACGCTCCCACCACACACCCGCCTCCCACCACACACCCGCCTCCCACAACACCATATCTCTCCTACCACACACTTTCTCCCTCCACACTGGTGCTCATAAGGAAAGTCACATGCAGGATAATAAGTCACAGAAAGGAAGTCACAAAATTAAGTAGGAAAAAAAAGTTACAGAAAAAAAGTCACAGCATAATATAACTATGGGTTTATTGGCTATATTTACATGATGATCGAAACCGAATCAAGCAATGCCACACTGTTGTTATCCATGCATCATACGTATACTTATCTCAATTCACTAGTTTCCAAACACACCTTCGCCACCAAACACCTGCCGCCACACCGCACATTTGATCCACACACCAGTTTTTTCCCCCTCATGCAAACACACGCAGAGTCACGCAATGTCCTCTTCAGTCACCTAGCACGCACACACACGCACATACACACACATACACACACGCGCACACACACACACACACACACCAACAAGGGGTCATGTAAGCACGTAAGGCTAAGAGAGTTGTGTTTTACTTGCATGCGAGGATGATAGGCGGCCATATGGTACAACTCTTTTATAGTGACTCAGTGAGGGGGTTTCTTTCTCTCTCTCTCTCTCTCTCTCTCTCTCTCTCTCTCTCTCTCTCTCTCTCTCTCTCTCTCTCTCTCTCTCTCTCTCTCTCTGCCTATTTCACACGTCCTCCGCCTTCCCTTTCTCCCTTTCCAGCACTCCATTTGTCTTGCCTCGCTCATGTTTAATTATCTCTTCCCACACAATCACAGGGTTTCCTGCCTTTCTATTGTCTCCCTGCTATTAAGGCTCCTTATGACGTCTTTATTCCTCTCTATACTTCCTCCACTCTTGCCGCCATCCCGCCTCTTTCTCGGCGCCTTTCACATCGTTTCGTCCTTGTTACCAATGACCTCACAAAACCCTTCCAGGCTCCTAACCTTCCTTTTTTAGGGGGTTTCTGCTCATGTCTCTGCTTCATGTCGCCCCTTCATCCTCCCCGCCCCCTCTCTGTTCACACGAGCGTACAAACCGTAAGTGCTGGAGACAAGAGTGCGAGTATTTATGGTGGGAAGAAGGTTTTTGCGGCTCTCCACTGGCAATGGTAAAAGTTATTGGTGTGGCGCCTCGGTATTTCTCATTAATTTGCGACGCGGCACGAAATCGAAGTCGTCGGGACCCTTGTGGAGTGTTGACTTGGCTTCTCGCGCCACACTATAAACCTGCGACTTAATTCTCATGTTATTGAATTTTCTCGATGTACTTTGGGTTTTTTTTGCATGTGTGTGTGTGTCTCGAGTGTGTGTGTGTGTGTGTGTGTGTGTGTGTGTGTGTGTGTGTGTGTGTGTGTGTGTGTGTGTCTCGAGTGTGTTTCAGTATCGTCATCCTCACGAACCTGAATATAAGACCTTTAATTGATTTCATGGGAGTCGCCTTACACCTATTTTTCAAACTTTAGAAAGCCAGTGAAATGTTGGGTTTAGAGGAAGGAAGGTTTCAGATAAGAGGCAAATATCAGCGGGACCAGCCTTGATTATAGGGAGATGGAAGGGTGGAGGCTCAGCAGGATAGATATATGACCAGGTGTGCGAGAGGTTAATGTCGTCAGGTGTGCTATACAGGTAAGAAAGAATGGAACAAGTAAGACATTCACGTTTTAGTCCTTTTATGACGCAAAGAGAATTTTAAGGTAAGAAAGATCATGAGGTGAGGTGGAGAGAGAGAGAGAGGAGGAGAGGAGAGAGAGAAGAGAGAGAGAGAGAGAGAGAGAGAGAGAGAGAGAGAGAGAGAGGAGAGAGAGGAGAGAGAGAGAGAGCAGAGGTGTGTGGAGGGTCCGGGTGTTTGATTGAAGCCTGAAAGGGGGAGAGGGGGTAGTCGGGTGACGGATGAAAGGGGAGAATAAGGAGGCGAGGAGGTCCATCAATCATCCGCCCCATAAATCAAGTTTCTATATAACTAAATTAAACTTGAATAAATCCGTGACAGATTCTCGCGTCCCCTAAAAGTGACTAATGCAACATTCGAATGGACGCAAACAAGTGGAGTCTAACTTGACTTAATCCTGGAGAGAGAAATATACTTTAGTGAACGTATCTTTTTCCTTTCTCTCTCTTTCATTCTCTCTCTCTCTCTCTCTCTCTCTCTCTCTCCTCTCTCTCTTCTTCTCTCCTCTCTCTCTCTCTCTCTCTCTCTCCCTCTTCCTCCTCCTCTCTCTCTCTCTCTCTCTCTCTCTCTCTCTCTCTCTCCTCTTCTCTCTCTCTCTCTCTCTCTCTCTCTCTCTCTCTCTCTCTCTCTCTCTCTCTCTCTTTCTCTCTCTTTCTCTCTCTCTCTCGCTCCTTCGGTAATGACACGATATAGCTGGTTGGAGTGTCCTCTTAGTGTGGTTCTTGAGTGTGACTTTGGACTCACTGCTGCTATGTAGACGGGGTTTTACTGTTTGTCTATGATCTAAACTACTTACTAAATTTACTAAAACCATTTAACTTACTAAACTACTAAACTACTACTACTACTTATATCATGGTCGCTCTTAACTAGACAGGCGAGGTGGTGGTGGCAGCGACGGGGCCGGAAAGAGAGGGAGACGGAGGAAGGAAGGCAGAGTAAGATGTAGAAATATTTTGCTGCAAATTTTGTTTACACACTTATGTTTTGATGCTAATGTTTTCGCATTTACCAGCAAATTAGTACATGTTTCAAAATTCAATTGTTATGTTTTAGTTTCATCTAGCACTTTATACGAATCTTCTAAAATTGTACACAATTATCTCGTTCCGACACATGGTTCTTTCTCTGCTTTCATCCACTTTGCAAGACAAAATCTTGATTAGATCTAATAGTAGATATCATGAGCTCTCAAAAGATGGCTGGTGTTCCTGACCTCGTGCAAAAAAAGGAATATATTACCAATGACAGGTATGTATAAAATTGGTTGCTTTAAAGTATGTCTTAAAGTAAAGTAAAGTAGGCTTTTTCTATCTAGTAGATTTCTGGATAAAAAACATTACTAGTGAGATGCTTTAGTTAGAATTAGAGCATTCTAGTACATAAATTCCAAATAAGTTTTTGTATGTTTGCGTGTAATTATTGAGATCATTGTTTTCAACGGAGGAAAATGTAAACAGTGGCGTTTCATGTAACTCAGTGGACCTTCAAGCCGTGTTTACAGGTGCTTCCAGCTTCATGGCTTCAGGAGGGAACACTTTTCAATCAACAGAAATTCCGCTGTTTCGAAGCTAAACCTGACAATAGCGGAGAAGGGACGGCACATATTATGATTGTGCAGGTGTGAAAATGCTCAAACAATATGGTTTAGACCTCATCTGGCAAGTCTTACGAGGGTGACCGCCTCCAGGACCTGACTTGGGCAGTGGCGAGGGTGAAGGTGTTGACTGGGATCGCCCTTGAGCAGCGCCTCGCGGCCCCGGACCATGACGCCCTCTCGCTGCCTGATAAAAGTCCAGGGAGAGATTGTTATCAAGCAGGTATGCCTGGACTTTGTGTCTCTTGAAGCAGTAAAGGAAGCAGGCGAAGCAGTGTCAGTCATCCCCCCTTTTGTAGTCCTGAAGCCAATGGGAAGAGTGCATGGGTAGCACACTCGCTCTCCTTTTCCCTTCCTTTTTGTCGCCCACTACTTTTACTTTCCATGCGATCTTTCCCATCTTTTCTCCACTTACATTAATTTTCTTTTCTCGCCTTTGTCTGTATTCTTTCTCAATCTGGTCACAGGTCAGCGTTCCGCCACTCCCTTGTTGTCTTTGATAAAGATGTACACAAGCTCATGCTTCTTGTGGCTTCAGATTTATACTCAGTGATGTATTCTCACTGAATCCATTTACTCTCAAGGAGATACTACTGTAATTTTAGATCATTATGCATTCTTCTTATCGTTAGGAGCTGGAAGGACAGCTGTTGGTGGGTTGAAGCGTTCATGGCCGTGAAGGTGCAGTCATTAGTCTCTCCATCAGGCAGTAACAGGGAGGCGCACCACTTGCTCCTTGATTCCAGATTTGCACAGTAATGCGCAACTCTGGTTCTCTTAAATGTAGAAGGAAAATTAAACACATAAACATCTAATTAGAGGTAAATCCATGACTTCTTAACGTAATGAAGTTGAAATATCCCATAATAAGAACTACCACCCGGAGCAGGGCTGTATGGTTCTGCTGCTCCCTCATGCATCGCCTGAGTCTCACGGCGTTAGGAGGAACATGATTCAGTATTCGTACAAATGAAATAGTGTTTGTGCAAAATAAGTTATAGCACCATTACATTATGCGGAGTGTTTTTTTTTCATTGACTAAAATAGGCGACGAGGACAAGAGGCCAAACGTTAAGACCTCTCTGAACCGTTCCCGGACGCTGTCTCCCGCCCGATTCACCGTCATGACCAAAGCTGAGAAAGTCTCCTCCCTTAGCCTTGGTCATGACCACTCCTGCCGCAGCCCTTCCGGGAGTCCGCAGCGCAGGCTGAGCAGTCACCTGCCTCGCAATTCTTGGTTCAGGAAAGTTGGAAGTCCTCGCGACCAGCATCTTGATGTTATCCGTAGGCTCGAGAGAAGGTTGTGCCCTCATTCACATGAGCGTCAAGCCTTCACCTGCCGCGGGAGGATAATCACCTGTGAAAGCGACTCGGTTAGTAATACAACGTGTGTCGAGGAACGTTTTCCGCTTCTCTGCAAACTGGAATGTTTCACCAGTCAGCCGCACCTTTATGAATAACTGTGCTGGTTAGCACATTTAGAGGGGCAGATAAAACATGCGCGCGCGCGTTTGTGTCGTGAATATATCTAATGTTAGAGTCCCAGGCTTCTGCTTCCACGTCGCCCGCCACGGCAGGAGGCAGGCTTGGGCGCGGTGCTCGCTGGTCACCCTAACAGTTACCTTTACACGGGTGGCATCGTGGGCAGGTCGCTGTGGGTGGTCAAACAGGCGGCACGCACGAACTGTTGAGTCAAAGGGGCGAGGGAAGGGAAGGGAGGCTGTGGGCCGCCGCCACACGCCTGCCTGGCTGAGAGGCACCCGAGTGGAATCATTGTAATCTTGTGCATATCTTAATGAATCAACTGACGCGAGCTTAATTGTGTTAAGAGGCTGAGTATTAGTGTTTATCCCGAGAGGGGCCTTGGGAGAGCGTGGGGAAGCCCGCCTGTCCCCGGCCCCCCCGGTGGTCTGGGCTGCAGGGGGTGGGGTGGGGCGGGATATATTGCAAAGTGACACTGCACGCTTTTTCTATCGCATTTCAGCATCACACCACACACACACACACACACACACACACACACACACACACACACACACACACACACACACACACACACACACACACACACACACACACACACACACACACACACACACACACACACACACACACACACACACACACACACCACACACACACACACACACACACACACACTGTTTTCTTACAATGGCGCTTACACACACACACATACAGAGAGAGAGAGAGAGAGAGAGAGAGAGAGAGAGAGAGAGAGAGAGAGAGAGAGAGAGAGAGAGAGAGAGAGAGAGGAGAGAGAGAGAGAGAGAACATATTATTAGAATACATAGCCAGAATCAAGCAATGCCGTATAAGGGGAGGGGTTCTGCGTCACTCAGCACTCAGCGCGGCGCCTCGAGACACAGCCACAAGGGAACGAGAGAGAGGCATGAATCGCCACATTGCTGCGAAGAAAATCACGTGCATTACATTACGTACAGTGAACTCCTGTCATTTAATATCTTACTTGAACCTTACTTGGACATGAAAAGGAGACACAAAGAGACGTAAATGATAAACAAGCTTGTCTGTCTGTTGTTATTAAAAAAGGGAAAAAAAAGGGGTTTGGTTGACCCAGACGCAATTAATTTCTGTACTGTTATTATTTTCAGAACAGTCATTATGGGAGCTTGTTTGTTTTCTGCCTTGACATTAACTATTCTTGAAGGAGACGTAGATGACGGTGAAAGGCTGGTGCGAAGAAAGCAATCAGTAGGGAGTTAGTGACGAGGGCAAAAGAGTAACTGGGTTAAGTAATAATCAGTTTGAAGATGTTTATAAAATTGATGTCGTTGCTGTGTGTATACTTGACACACACACACACACACACACACACACACACACACACACACACACACACACACACGCACACGCACGCACGCACGCACGCGCGCGCGCACGCACGCACGCACGCGCGCACGCACGCACGCACGCACGCACGCACGCACGCACGCACGCACGCACGCACCTACCACCACCCCACCCACGCACCCACCCACCCACCCACCCACGCACGCACGCACGCACGCACGCACGCACGCACGCACGCACCACCACGCACGCACGCACGCACGCACGCACGCACGCACGCACGCACGCACGCACGCACGCACGCACGCACGCACGCACGCACGCACGCACGCACGCACGCACGCACGCACGCACGCACGCACACGCACACGCGCACACGCACACACACATGGTTATATACTGAAATAGGCATAAGAGTGTTGACACTAATAGATAAAAAAAGAATAAGAAACAGTAAATGAAAATAAGTATGATATGTAAATGAGATGAGATAAGAAGCTAAAAACATATTGCAGGAATAGTTGTAAAGAATATGATGTTAATATTTAGTTCCTGCCAAAGTAAACCGTTAGAGAGAGAGAGAGAGAGAGAGAGAGAGAGAGAGAGAGAGAGAGAGAGAGAGAGAGAGAGAGGAGAGAGAGAGAGAGAGGAGAGAGAGAGATGAAAGTGAATTATTAGAAAAGGGAAATAATCAAAGAGAGAAGGAGAAAGGCAGGATGAAATAAGAATGAGATTGAAGGAATAACCAGATAACAAAAAGACATGAAGAAGAAAGAAGAAAGGGGCAGTTACGGAGAAACAAAAAAAGTGAGGGAATTGATACGGAAAGGGAAAGGAGAGAATGTTGTGTTTGCGAAGGGAGTGCGTAAGAGTAGGAAGGGGAAGAGGAAGGGGAGGGAAGGGCGGAAGGGAGGAGGAACAGGAGGAAAGAGTGAATGGATGCTGGAAGGAATACTTAATGAAGACTCGATTGTTCTTGGGAATGTGTGCTGTGCTGGGTCGTATCGAACAGAATTGAATAAAAGAAATACTCATTGAATGTCTTGCTACGTACTCATTCTATTTACATAAACTGCGAAGAAAAAAGTTGCTAAGGTTTTTTCAGATATATGCTTTTGACGTGGGTAAGAAGTAACCGATTAGTTCACATGCTTTTTAGTTACTTTTACTTAATATAAAGAAAGGTACAGTAAGAAACTTTCTCTAACATTAGACAGGGGGATTATAAAACGTTATGGAATTGAGGTACGGGATATAAAAATGACTCAAATGAGGCACACAATAGCATTTCGGGAGTTACTTCACGAAAAAAAATTACCACCCAGTGACATAAACATTTTGATTTAGAGAAATGGCAAAATAACTGATAGATTCTTTTATTTACGACCTGTACGGCCTGAGGTATTTTCTTTATACATCCTTGTCAAACATATTTCCTATTAAGGAGTGTGTTTGGACATGTGTACACGCTGGCCAAACACAAGGGATGGGTCTGAAGAATGAGTGGCATTGTGAAGACCCAACGCGGCTTTCCTCACTTGTGTTGCCTTGTTTACGATCCAGCTGTTTGAAGGGCTCTCTACCTCTCCTTCTTCTTCTTCCTCCTCCTCCTCCTCCTCCTCCTCCTCCTCCTCCTCCTCCTCCTCCTCCTCCTCCTCCTCCTCCTCCTCCTCCTCCTCTTCACCCTTCTTCGTGTCTTCTTCCTTGCTTTCTTGTCGTTGTCATCTTTTTCTCCCGTCTGCTTTTCTTCTTTATCGTTTACCTCTTCTTCCTCCTCATCTTCTTCCTCCTCACCTTTCTTCTTGTCTTCTTCCATGCTTCCTCCTCGTTGTCACATTTTTCTTCGGTCTGTTTTTCTTCCTTCGCGTCGATGTTCTATGTTATTCTGTTCCTCATTCAGTTTGTTGTCCTCTTCGTCCTCACTCGTCCTCGTCCTCATTGCCTTCCTTGGCCTTCTCTTGCAAAAGTATACACACCAATTGTCTTTATGCGACCCTATAGACACCTAGTACAAACGAAAGCACACACCAACACACACATACTTTGGCAAAATGAACTTATATGTACATTAACTATAAATATATACAACCCTACACATAACAGTTAACCCCTTGAGACCCAGAACGTAATTTTCATTGTAGTCTGGGTACCATTAGACGATTTTTAGTGAATATAAGCATTATTTTATAGATCTGACCTGTTTAGTCTCCTTGTCGACTAACTAATTGGGTATATTCAGTTACTTTTCGTGATTTTATGGCTAACAACGGATGATTTTTTATATAGCAAAGGAAAGATCTGGGCGTGAAGGGGTTAAACAAATAAAATCACACACACACACACACACACACACACACACACACACACACACCACACAAACACACACACACACACACACACACACACACACACACACACACACCCACACACACACACACACACACACACACACACACACACACACACACACACACACACACACACAACACACACACACACACACACACACACACACACACACACAACACACACACACACACACACACACACACACACACACACACACAACACACACACACACACACACACACCACACACACACACACAC
>JACEEZ010018109.1:95000-97500 GCA_016584305.1 Chionoecetes opilio
TGTGTGTGTGTGGGTGTTGTGTGTGTGTGTGTGTGTGTGTGTGTGTGTGTGTGTGTGTGTGTGTGTGTGTGTGGTGTTGTGTGGGTGTGGGTGTGTGTGTGTGTTGTGTGTGTGTGTGTGTGTGTGGGTGTGTGTTGTGTGTTTGTCTGTGTGTGTGTGTGTGTGTATGTGTGTGTGGTGGGTGTGGTGGTGTGGGTGTGTGTGTGTGTGTGTGTGTGTGTGTGTGTTGCATCTCTTCCATCAATGTCAAATGAACACTATTAAAACACACATACTATCTAAACGCAACAAAAAATAACTAATAACAAAAAAACTGCCAAACAAAACATACATACATTAATGAAATATAACTCAACAGCATCAATTTAATAAACTACCAAATATGAAAACAGAAAATACTCCCCTCAAAAAATATTAAAAAGGATAAAATGACTTGTGCTAAATAAACAAACAAGTGCATCAAGCCAGGTAGTAAATCACGCCATGAAAACAAGTACCGTACATGTATACAGACATGTAATTTACGAACATGAATCCGACAATTTATGAGAGAGAGTCACGGGAAGGAAAAAGTCAACCTCGTGCTAAGACGTGTTGACGATGAGGGCTAACAAGGAGAGAGAGAGAGAAGAAGAGAGAAGAGAGAGAGAGAAGAGAGAGAAGAGATAGAGAGAGAGAGAGAGAGAGAGACGAGAGAAGAGAGAGAGAGAGGAGAGAGTAGCGTTGATGCGATAAAGAAA
Source organism: Chionoecetes opilio (assembly GCA_016584305.1). Classification (NCBI taxonomy): domain Eukaryota; kingdom Metazoa; phylum Arthropoda; class Malacostraca; order Decapoda; family Majidae; genus Chionoecetes; species Chionoecetes opilio. Next base: position 95,741 of record JACEEZ010018109.1, read on the forward strand.
ACCATTATAGACGATGATCTGTCAAAGTAAGAGTTTAGGAGACACTCTCTCTCTCTATCTCTACCATTGCCTCCTTCTAAAACACACACACACACACACACACACACACACACACACACACACACACACACACACACACACACACACACACACACACACACACACACACACACACACACACACACACACACACACACACACACACACACACACACACACACACACACACACACACACAGATGCCAGGCTGGATAACTGTGATTTATCTCTCGCTAAACACAGCACAAGGTCCCGGTGGTCGGGGGTCAGACGCTGATTGGGAAGAAGGTATAGGAAGAGCCCGAAGGGAGGGAGGGAGGGAGGGAGAGAAGGAGAGAGGGAGGGAGGGAGAGAAGGAGGGAGAGTAGGAGAGAAGGAGGGAAGGAGGGAGGGAGAGAGAGAGGGAGGGAGAGAAGGAGAGAGGAAGGGAGAGAGAGAGGGAGGGAGAGAAGGAGAGAGGAAGGGGAGAGAGGGAGGGAGAGAAGGAGAGAGGGAGGGAGGGAGAGAAGGAGAGAGGGAGGAGGGAGAGAAGGAGGGAGAGTAGGAGAGAAGGAGGGAAGGAGGGAGGGAGGGAGGGAAGGAGGGAGAGTAGGAGAGAAGGAGGGAGGAAGGGAGAGAGGGAGGGAGAGAAGGAGAGAGGAAGGGGGAGAGGGAGGGAGAGAAGGAGAGAGGCAGGGAGAGAGGGAGGGAGAAAAGGAGAGAGGGGGGAGGGAGGGAGGGAGGGAGGGAGGGAGAGAGGGAGGGAGGAGAGAGGGAGGAGAGAGGGAGGGAGGGAGAGAAGGAGGGAGAGTAGGAGAGAGGAAGGGAGAGAGGGAGGGAGAGAAGGAGAGAGGGAGGGAGGGAGGGAGGGAGGGAGGGAGGGAGGGAGAGAGGGAGAGAGGGAGGGAGGGAGAGAAGGAGGGAGAGTAGGAGAGAGGAAGGGAGAGAGGGAGGGAGAGAAGGAGAGAGGAAGGGAGAGAGGGAGGGAGAGAAGGAGAGAGGGAGGGAGGGAGGGAGGGAGAGAGGGAGAGAGGGAGGGAGGGAGAGAAGGAGGGAGAGAGGGAGGGAGGGAGGGAGGGAGAGAAGGAGAGAGGGAGGGAGGGAGGGAGGGAGGGAGGGAGGGAGGGAGGGAGGGAGGGAGAGAGGGAGAGAGGGAGGGAGGGGAGAAAGGAGGGAGAGTAGGAGAGAAGGAGGGAGGGAGGGAGGGAGAGAGGGAGTGAGAGGGGGAGAAGGAGAGAGAGTAGGAGAGAAGGAGGGAGGGAGGAAGGGAGAGAGTAGGAGAGAAGGAGGGAGGGTGAGAGAGAGGGAGGGAAGGAGGGAGGGAGGGAGTGAGAGGGAGAGAAGGAGGGAGGGAGAGAAGGAGGGAGGGTAGAAGGAAGCAAACCAAGTGACTGCATTACTTTTTATCTTACCTGTTTACTTTTCATTAGTCAGTGCCATTGCAGGAGGAACAGCCCGTTGCGACTTAATCAGCCTATCCTTTTGTAGAGGTTTTAGCGATGATGTATATTGTAATCTCTTCTCTCCCTTTCTTTTCTGCTCGTATCATAGTATCGCATGCAAGAGGAGAAGGGAAGGAAGAGAGAAAGAAAGAAAAAAACACACACAATAATGATGTTGCGTGCATTAGCATCTATCTTTCAATATTCACCGATTTGCATTTTGCTTTCTAAATCTTCCACAAATGGAATTCACCGTCTGTATATTATTTATTTCCCCCCCCCCCTCTCGGACATTATCTT